>JAOXJP010176715.1:0-12550 GCA_025762735.1 Platanus orientalis
TTTCTTATAAAATATTAGTGTATAACTATAGAAGAACATTAGTGATTCACCATGGAATCAATTTAGAATCTCAAAACATTGTTAGATACAATAAATTATTTCTTAATAAAGTATTAATTAAAAGATATATAATGTATCCAAAAAAAAGTGTTCAAATTAACATTGGTTCAGAGGCACCAAATTCAAAAACCACCCCACATCGAGAGTAGATTGTATCCGATCCTCTTATCCTATGCTCCTCTCTGCACCCTGTCAGGGGGAGGGCACATCAGCGTCGACAAGTGAAATGCACCCCCCCAAAAAAAGTGAAAATCCCTTGTCGGTGCTGATGTGCCCACCGCCTGACAGGGGGCAGAGAGGAGCATAAGATAAGAGGAGCGGATACAATCCCCTCTCAAGATCAACTCTGTTGTAGGTACGATTTATGAAATCATGCCACTTTCCAAAAATCATGTGGAGTTCCTACTTCTATTGCCCGTTCACGAGCATGAGCAAAATATCAGGATGGGTGAGAAATTGATTCAAGAGTATGTAGATTGATATCCTCAAATCAGAGTCCTTTTGTGTTAGGAAGGCAAATCACTGATAATGTTATTATTGCCAAGGAATTGTTCTACTCCATGCGGAGGATGAGATGAAAGAAATGAGCCTTTGTCCTAAAACTAGACATGTCAAAGGCGTATGATCGTATTGAATGGAGTTTTTTGGAAAATGTACACCAGTTTGATTTTAGTAATGTAATTACCGAACTAATAATGGATGAGGTAACTTCTATTTCATTTTTTACCATTCTGAATGGATCTCCAGAAGGTATTCGGCCAACAAAAGGGATTAGACAAAGATGTCCACTATCACCTTATCTTTTCATTCTTTGTGCTGAAGTATTTTTCTAACTCATACCCAAATGGGAAATGAGTCATCAATTTCAAGGGTTTCACATCAATAGGTATGCACCATCTCTCTCTCATTTAATGTTTGTTGACGATTTGTTAATTTTTGGTAAAACTAACATAACACAATAAACAAGATAAAAGAGAAGTTGTAAACATACGAAAAATGGTCAGGACAAAAGATCAATTTCGAAAAGTCTTCCATGTATTTTAGCATTAATGTCATCCCAAAGAAATGAGATGAGATGATTGAGATGCTGGGAGTTCAAAGAATGAGGCAGAATGATGGATATCTTGGGAACTTTCTACTCCTAGATCATTCAAAAACAATCACTTATCATTTCCTTATCCAAAAAGTGGAATCCAAGCTAGTGGGATGGAAGTCCAAATTATTATTACATGTAGGAAAGATTGTTTTAATTAAATCTGCACTAGCTTCAATCTCTATTTACTTCATGGCCGCTAATCTCTTTCCAAAGGCGATTTGCAACAAAATAAATTCACTGCAAAGGGATTTTTGGTGGGGATTCAAAGAAGGTGGTCACCACATGTATTTAATAGCTTAGAGAGTTTCAGCAAAATAAATGCAATGGTGGTCTAAAAATAAGAGATATGGAGAGAGTAAATAAAGCTTTAGTCTCTAAATTGGCTGGAGATTCCTGCAAAATCCATATGCAACTTGGGTCATAATCCTTGACGCAAAGTATCTACAACAACATGAATTTTGGACAGCAAAGAGTCCAAAATCTGCATTCAGAGTGTGGATAGATGTTATGAAAAGCAGGGAGATTTTTAAAAAAGGAGCTTGCTGGCTGATTGGAAATGGACCATCTATTAAAATATGGTATGACCCATGGATCTCAAATTCTTCATTACTTAAAGAAGTGGCAGAACCGGATGAGAATGAATTCTCTAGGGTGAAGTAGTTGATCCATTCAGAATCCAGAACTTGGAAAGAAGAGCTTATAATAAATAAATTTGATTCGGTAACTATAGCCCGAATTTTGCAGATACAACTATCCAGTGGAAAAAGTCAAGATGAAGACTAATTGATCTCCCCATTAGGTAAATTCTCTGCAAAGTTAGTGTTCAAAATATTATTTGGAGCTGTGGGTACCACGTCAAAATTGAATTAAACTGTCCATAGAAAGTTCTAGTTGGATCTTTGGAAAGAAAAACATGCTCCCCCTAGAGTCATTATTTTCATTTGGAGATGCATCAATGGAGCATTGCATTTGAGAAGAAAAATGGCTAAAATAATAGTAGAAAGTGATCCAACTTGTCCATTATGTGGAAATGAAAGTGAAACAACTAACCATTTATTCTTCAATTGTGAGGTGGCCCAATTGGTATGGTTTGGATCTACTCTCAATCTTAGAGTTTGGGAATGAAATAGAACTTTTCAAGATTGGATTAGAGACTAGTTATTGGCTTCAATATCAGATAAGATGCTATTTTGGGGAGCCATGATATTATGGTGCATTAGAAGACCAAAACTAAAGTTGTGTTTGAGCATAAACCAATCTCTGCAGAAGGCATAATATATCACGCAAATTAGTTAATTTTGGCATACAACATGGAGCAAGAAAGTCCATGCGAAACCACCACCACCAATGAGCATCTAGGACAAGCAAGAATATGTCTCCTAGATCACTGGAGTCCTCTACCATTAGACTTTCTTAAAATCAATGTAGATGGAGCAGCAAGCATGAAATATGCATCTACGACAATTGTAAGAGATCACAATGGATGTTTCATCCAGGGGGAAACACAAGTTTTGTCTCCATGCACTCCGGAAGAAGTAGAAGCATAAGCATTTTTCTTAGGGCTTATATTGGCTCAAGACTTTCCAAGATATCCAATTCAGATTGAAGGTGATAGCAGCTTTATTGTGAATCTTCTCAATGACCGTTAGGCTCATATCTCATAGAAGATTCGGAATATTATTTTGGATTGTCATAGTGCAACACTCCTCCTCCCACAGGTGACCATTTCATTTGGCCCTCGTGACTGCAACAAAACATCCCATTATATGGCAGGCTTAGCAACCAAAGAACGTATTTATCTAAAGTGGAATGGTACACCATTCCCTCAAAGGATATCCTCCATTCTAACAATGGATATTTGTAGCTGAGGAAATTGAAGCTAAATGAAATTGAGCTAATGCTCCTTACCAAAAAGAGAGAGAGAGAGAGAGAGAGTACTAATAGCAAAATGTAGAGTATATTGGTACGACTGGAATTGTGGGTATACACAACCGTTCCATCCTAGAATTGAATCACCAATAGAACGGTCCTGGAAGTCCCGAAGTGTGAGTTGTTATGTGTCTATCGAGTGCTACTTGATTGTCAATTCACAACCTGCTTCTAAATCTATTTATTATTTTTTTGTTTCTAATTTAATAGGCATGGTGAGGGATGCACTTTTTATGAATAATGACATGAAATAGTTCATATCTGAATGTAAGATAACTATGATTTGTGCGTGGGTAAGTGGGTGAATAAGAACAGATGAACAGAGTTAGGGTGTCAACAAGTCAAGCTGAACCAGGCTTTGTTCAACTCAGTTCAGGCTTATCACACATGGATCAGGCTTTGGCTCAAATTAGGCTATTAACGAACTTAAGGGCTGAGTACGGCTCATTAAATTCAAGTTTAAATGCTTTAATTGATTTGACTAAGATAATCCAGTATATATCTATAGTTGAGCAAATTTTTTATTTTTTATTTTTTATTTTTTTTTGGGGGGGAGGGGGGGTTAAAGAGTAAAACAACTTTTCAAGGAAATGATTTTTTGTAACCAAAATTGATATCATCAATTATGATGTGTACTACAGATTGACACATGATCAATTTTTAAACTTGATGCCTCTTTTTGAGCACTTACTTTTTTATTTGAGAACCTTTAAAATAAAAATAAAAAAAGGATTTCAATGTTACACATCATGTGTCAGCCCATGGTGTGGTCACTCCTAGTCCTATGTAGGTCAAATTTGTTTGGCGTAGGCTTACTTAGATAAACTAGCTTAATTGGAGGTTCAAGATCAGCTCAAGACAAGTTGAGCTCTAAGCTCTGAGCCTAGTTAGCTTAGCTCATTGACAATCTTAAACAAAGTTAACATGAGTGGTCTGATTTAAGGTTCTACAAAAGCCAATGGAAGAGGACTCTTCTTGCCCCTTTGACCAACTCATTTGTAGTAGAGTTTAATGATTGTTGTCAATGCCTTGATTCACATCAAATAGTAATATTGGACAGTTAGTGTAACACTCCATATCTACTTTTGATAATTTTTGAAATATATAAATATGCATATAATAGATACTTAATGATTTATCATGTGGATGAAAACAAGTGTACTAATTGTAGTCTTCTTTTAGGTATTATATGTCTTCAGAGTGGATAGGAAAGAAAGGGAAGTGAATGAAATTGATTTAAAACCCTAAAGTTAAAAAATAATTAAAAAGTCTTACATTAAATTGATTAGGGGGTTTTGGATCGATCTAGAGTCAGGATCAATCTAGAGAGCTTGATCAATCCAAGTGTTGCAAACAAACAAAAAATAGCACATTGCTTGATCGATTTAAGAGAATTTTGGATTGATCCAAACTAGAAAAAATGTGAAATTTCAGGATTTTTGTTGAAAACCGATTTTGCTTCTAATTTCGTGTTGGAATCACTTGTGACAAGATAAAACCATAGTATTCCCCATTTGAGACCCAAAAACATAAGAAAAGAATAATGGAGGATAAAGAAAAGGAGACTGGGAGAATAGGGGAGAGAAATCCCCGATTTGGCAAAGGTAAGCCATGAAACCGAAAAACTTGGGAGATTTCCCTTAGTTTTGTGTTCTCATTAAGATCTTCATTAAAACCTCTTTGTTCTTGGTGTTCTACACCATTGATATTGCAGAGACAGGTGATTGAGAGGTTGTCTTGGAAGGTTGAAGCATTGTTGGATTTCAAGAAAGAGTTGTTGCTTCATCAGGTTCTTGAAAATCTTTGTTTTTAAATCACTCCCAATGGGAGGGCCATCATACCATTGCATTATTACCCCCAATGAGAGGGCCATCATACCATTGCATTACTACCCTAATGGGAGGGCCATCATATTCTTATTCTTTACATCTTAATTACTTTTACTTATTACTTAACACTAGTCATCATTTAACTCCCAATTGTGGGACCTTCATAATTTAGATACTTACATTTATTTTTCTTATCTTATTTCATTCTTTTTATTATTTATTCGTTTTAAATTTTGTCCATTCTTAACAATCTTACTTTATCTTACCTTTACTTGGCACACTATTCAATCATAATGCAAAGACAATTATATTCTCATGATATAAATATGCTAGCGAGATCAAGAATATGTATAGCATGAACAAATCATTTTCTAACCTCTTATAACATATACACATGGATTCTAAGATTCTAACATGACAATCCATAGAATATCACAAATTGCTATAAGCCAACATGTATTTGAATGAATTAACAAAAGAGAACAATAAGCTTATGCAAAGAATCTAAAGACATCCAAATAAACATGTAAATAATAAAGAAAAACATTAAGAGAGATTTTATCAAACATGTAAAGTACAAAAATTCAAAGAATTCATAAAATATTTAATAAAGAAACTCAATCTTCACCATCTTTAAGCATATCTTACTTGAATCATTTCATAGTCTCCTAAGCAATTTATACACAACAACATGCAAGTATCATTATATGGAGAAAACATACTTCGTAGTTATCTTCTAACTTTAACTTTAACTAACATATTCAAGAGATGTTCATCACTAATCAAAATAATCATACTTCTCATGGAAATAAAATAAATCATTCATCAATATCTTTTATGGAAACTATGGAGTTATAAAATCTTAGTTTATAAGCATTCACCATGCATGAGATTCATTATTTCAAGGAAATGCATATATATAGCATGTAAGTCCACTTTTCCTCCTATAAATTAAGGATTTCTAAAATCTTAGCAGAAAATGGCAAGATCTCATCACAAATAACAACACTAGGTAGGGTTTCTAAGAACCTGACAAAGGGCTTCACAAGCATGTGAGAAAACATCCATAAATTCAAGATTTTGCTAATACAAAACTTCTAGAAACCTAAAAGCAACAAAAAATAGAGTAAGGTTTGTATAACTACATACCCAAGCTTGTCCTTCTATTTCCCAAGGAGATCTTGAAGAAGAACATTTTTCTTCTATTTTCTGTAAAATGATGTAGATCTAACATTAGAAGAATGAAATTAGGAAGATTTATAAAGAAAATAAACCATCCTAGCAAGATTTTCAAGTTTGTAAGTGAAACTTACCTAATTAGGGAAGAACTTCCTCCTTCTCCCCCAAGCCTCTAACTCTTTTCCTCTTTATGTTCTAAGGAGTCTAAATGACATAAATAAGGTCTAATAGGGTTTAAAATTCATTTAAAAAGAGATCCCACATGCATGGGGGGTCTAATGGATGGAAGCCACATCATCAAGTGTCAAAAAAATAATTTTTGCAAAAAAACCTTGACCGGTTAGGAGGTCACCCGAGACATATGCCTCATGTGCCTGACTGATTAGACATGGGTCTTGGGTTCTAAACTTTTTCAACTTAGACACCTACAATAAAACGTGCATAACGTTCTCTAGAAAACTTTTTTTTGTAAACCATTTGTTGTGTTGAAAACTAGATTTCAAGATCTTTCCAAAGATATATGACTTGTATTCTAATTCACTTAGGATTGGTGTCGGTGGGCTCAAGAAGTTACCCCAAATCACAATCAAGATAATTTTCAAACTTGATAAGTTCGAGTTCAAGCTTGGGCTCTACGCTTCTAAATTTGTCTATAAGGTTCTTAAACCATCCTACGATCTTCCTGAAACATGGGAAAAAACTATTTTACTCTTATGGGAAAAAATAATGATTTTGCCCTTTAAGTGCAATACCAGGTGTTACACTTTCAATGTTTTCCTAGTTATCTAAGTTTCCAATTTTCTATATCTTTTTGAACTCATAACCTAGAACTTAAACTTAAATCTTAGGTTCTAGTTGTCTATAGAATTTCTAAACCAATTCGGGATAACATATTTTCCTTAAAATAATCAAATAAACTCAATGTTGGACTTCTTAAAATAATTAAATCAGCCTCAAATATGTTAGACTTTATCAAAACCAGATTATATCAGAAATCTTAAATTTTAATGTATCTCTAAGATCTCATTCAAATGTTCTGATGTTCTTTTCCAATGGTTTTCTAATTCTGACTATCTCTAGATTTCAAGTGTGTTTTCTAAATCTAAACTTAGAGCTCCATCAGATAGTCTACAGAACCTCAAACCTAGAGCTTCCTCATATAAGTTTATAGAATCTAAAACCTTGTGCTTTGATACCAACTCTATCATACCCCAAAACCTATACTAGTAGGGCCATAAATTTTGGCACATGACATTACATCATTCATTCATATCATGTTTATTGCTTATAAATTTTTCATTGATTTTTTCTCATTCATACACAGCGAAATTACATATAAAAAATAATAACCATTCACATCTCATGAATTTGACCTATAATTAAAGTCCATAATCCTGAAAGATAATCCATAATATAGTCTGACATCCCCAATAAAATAAACCAATAGTCTAACATAAACTAAACCATCAACAGAAAGTCAAATATCAAATCTAAATACTGAAATCCACTAACATATTACATCATTCGAATTTAAACTAAAATAAATAAAGTCTATAATTAAATCAAATAACTCCGTCTGAATCTTGAGCCCATTTCTAACCGAATTGCTACGCAGCTACTTCCTCATCATAAGAAAACAATAAACTAAAAAAAAAGCATTGGATCAAGACTTAGCACGAATTAGAAAACAAAACAGATAGTTGCATACTTTTAACAATATACAAAATTGAACAGTCTAATCATATAAAAACATTATTGAACTGAAACAATTAAAAACATTTGCATGTGGATGGTCTAAATAGTTCAAAGTAGATACATATAATGGAGTTGAACAAAACAGAACATATAAATCAGATGTATAAGCCAATACAAATATAGTTACATCATTTAATCCCCAGTGAAAAGGGTTAGACACATCATTTAATCCTTAATGAGAAGGGTAAGACACATCATTTAATCTCTGATGAGAAGTGCTAGACACACCATTTAATACCCGACAAGAAGAGAGTCAAACAACACCATTTAATCTTTGGTGAGAAGAGTCAGACACACCATTTAATCTCCGGAGAGAAGAGTCAGATAGTTCACACCATAAACTAGGTGTGATGGGTATCATCATAAATCTCCTTTGATGACAAATGGTGGCTTATAATAGAAAACAATCACCAATAACAATACAGAACATACAACAATTAATAGCAGAACATAAATAGATTCATAATGCTTTTAAATCAAAGATGCTTGATCCATCTAAGTACAGAACTATAGAACAATCTTTACAAATCAGATTTTTCAATAACCATAAAGATATAGAACATTCAGATAAAAAATCAAACATGTAGGGATTTTATAAAACAAGAAAAAAAGTCCTAAGAGATCAAAAACTAAAATTGAACAAACTTGTGTTCTCTAAACAGAAAACCTCTTTTTAAAACAATGGATTCAAACCTTAAACAGATTAAAACTTGAATCAAAATGATTGGAATACCTTGTAGAACATAAATCAAAACAATCTAAAACCTAGGAAGTTTTCAAAACAAAACATGGTATTTGGTGTTCTTGAAAACCCAAAAAATACTCTTTGAAAATAATAGTTCTTGTCTTTAAAATCATTCAAAAACCATAGTAGATCTTTGCAAAATAAGAGTAAAGCACATCTAGGAACATAATAGAATGAAAACAGAATAAGTTTACATGTTCTCTTACCTCTTCTTGTGCAAAATCATTCATAAGCTTTCGTTCTTCAAAAAAATCCCAAGAACTTAGTTTTTCCTTTCTTTTCTCTTCCTTTTCTCTTCTTCTTGCTCTTGATTTTTCTCTTAGGGTTTCTAGGTCTCTTTGGGTCAAAACAAATTAAATTATATACCCCTAAAATGTTACACATGCTTTTAAAAACCTAAAGGAGAAAGGAAGTCATGTTGTGACTTTCCTGTTTTGATCCTAAAATAAAACGATCGATCAGGGGGGTGCCCAATTGATCAGGCATCCCCCCGATCGATCGGACCTCCTTCTCTGATCAATTGGGGGTCCTCCCAATTGATCGGGTTGGAGCTTGGTTTTGATTTTTTTTCTTCTATTTGACCCTTGCCTAATAATTTGCTTGTATCTTTTTCGTTTGGGGTTCGTTTCACTCACTGTTTCTTTCATTGGACTCTAGACTTCCATGCCTATCCAATGACATAAAGTTTGTTCATAGATTCTTCCTATATTTTCGTTGGTGTATGTCTAAAGTTGTGCCAACTTACAAATTAATACATGTGCATTTAAATATTTCTCTTAAGTGTGTGCAGAACATATATACTATGCATGTACAGTATCAATATGACACGAGTGCAAGATATGTACAAACATGTGCGGGGTGTTATATATATTATATTCCAAATACTTGTTCATGAAAGGAAAATGCTTCCAAATTCTTAGTCCCTTATGTGCTTTATAGAAAGATCAAGTATCTTGTGTTTTATGTTTCTGATGGTATGGGCATTGGGGATTTCACACCCCTCTCCCACTAGAATTTTCCACACTTGCGGTATAATATGCCCGCATTGCACTTAAAGGGTAAAAATGTAAATTTTATTTAAAAAGATAAAATAATATTTTCACATGTTTTAGAAAAACCATAGGATGGTTTAAAAACCCCATAGATTAATTTAGAAGTGTAGAGCTCAAACTTGAACTCAAACCTATCAAGTTTGAAAGTCATCTTGATTGCGTATTTGGGGTCATTTCCCAGGATCACCGACACTAATCCCAAGTGAATTAGGGTATAAACCATATACCCTAGAAAGCTCTTGAAGTATAGTTTCCAACACAACAAACGGTTCATAAAAAGGAATTTCCTAGATAATGTTATGCCTGTTTTACTTTAGGGTATTGGAATTGAAAATTTCAGCATTCGTGACCCAACATGCATGTTGGTCACGCCTAAGGGACCCAACTCTTGGGTGGGTGAAAAGCCTACTTATGACCAATCACGAACCCTGTGATCAGTCATGAGTTGCGACCTATCACATACCCTATGATCAATCATGAATTTCAAGATCCATGTTGTGACTCTTGTGTCTATGGGTCACGAAATCGAGGCATACGTGGATTCTTTCTATTTGAGCCCCACACATGTGGGATTTCATCTAGGACAACTCAAACCCTATTTATAATTCATTTAGGTCATTTTGCTTCATTAGAACAAATAGGTAAATGCTTAGAGAGGTTAGGGAAGCTCTTGAGCTAAGAGAGAAATGTTCTTCTCTAATTGGGTAAGTTTCACTCCAAACTCCAAAAAAAATTAAGATTAGCTCATTTTCTTCCTAGATCTTCATGTTTTATCTAATTTACACTAGTTTTACATCATTTTACAGATGATAGACTAAAAGGAAAGGAAGTCTTGGAGGATTTTAGAACTTAAGCAAAGAGAAAAACCAAGATTGTGAGTTTTCATACATGATGTGCTACTCCCTTGACTTCTTGTTCTTTTATTCATTGGTATTATTCATTCTGAGTGAAATCTTAATTTTTCATCACTTGATATGTTTCATTTATGAAGTTTGGCAAGTTACCATCACTTGTTGGCTAGATTTATGAGATTTTGAGTGAGTGTTCATACATGATGTGCTACTCCTTTGTTTTTCTACTGTTTTCTTCTTGTTTAATCCTCAAGTTGATTGGCATTTTGCTTTTTCGATCACTTATTTGTTAAGTCTTTGAAGTTTGGTAAATTTCCTTCATCCAAACACTAAATCCATGGAGGATTAGTGAGTTTTTAAGTTGTTTGTTCTATTCATCTATCTTTATGTATTGTCTTCTATTTTTTATTGCCATTTTGGATGATATTATAGATTTTCATCACTTATTGCTAGACCTATGTATGTTTGATGATTTTAATATACTCTAGTGAGAAATTTCTTCTACTAGGCCTTGGTAGAAGCCTTTGTTTGTGAGAAATTCTGAATTTCATGTGTATCACTAAATCTATTTATATTTAAGCATGTTTTAGGTAAGATTTACTCATTTCCTTGCTCGTCGACCTTTATGAATTCATTGAAATCCTAAGTTTTTCTCTATGATTGAATATGAGAATGTTAGATTCTTGTGAAACTAAAAAGGGGAAATTGATTTTGACCTATATGCTTGATATTGCCTTGATTTTCCCCATACTTGAGATTTCTATTCAAATCATTATTCCTAGTTGGTAGTGTTTGCTGATTACCTTTTTTGAACGTAAAAAATTAATAATTCCATTGATCAAAACACATATCATAATATGTTTTCCCATGATCACCATATGAATCTTTGATATTTAAATATTAAGGAAGTTTAGAATTACCTCAATCAATCAACCAGACATAAGAACCAAATCTGGCTCGGTCTCCAAAGTCTCTACACCTGTTTTAGAGTTCTTTGCACCTCTCCCACTTCCATAATTATTACATGAGACTATCTGAACATGGGTAATTTTATTTATGGAGTTTATGAGAGGTTAAATAAATCTTGGGGTGTAGGATCCTTATGGGATTCTTATCCTTAATCTTCTGGGGCTCACTATCCTTAATTAAGTCAAAACTGCAATAAGGAACATAATTGTTTACTAATTATAACTAGGCACTCCATTAATTGCAACAATCCCTATGACATGTTGCAATTGAACTCTCAATGATAAGAATATAACATTGAGGCCCTTTCTCACAAATCTTTTCACAAAAACATCATTCCACAGTGTAATATCCCTCAATGACCCCCAAGATAATAAACTAGTCACTATCAAACCCTTTTAGCCATTGGTAAATAATATTTAGGATGTTAATGAATCAGTTAGACATTAAAAAAATTTCTTAACAATTTCTTTTTCAAAATATTTATTTATTTATTTAATATAATTTGAAAATCTTTTGACAAATATTTTATCAAAAACACTGGATCTAAATTTCCATATCCAATTAATTCATGTTAATCCTATATTGAATATTTCTCCCATGACATAGCCACGAATTAGGTATCACTGGTTCGCAAGTCAAAATAATCAACTTGAATAACTTAAAGAATCCCAAGTTCCTCAAGTTAAAGGAGTAGTCTGTAAGTTATGAACAACATTTACTCTGACAATGAAGTTTTACTAAATGTGTCCATTATGGATCCCCTTAATGCATTGAGTTATGTATCTACATATAAATCTAGAGTCTCACTTTAGTGATTGATATTGCATCACTTCATTATATGGCAACTCTACACATAGCAACCTTTTAAGTGATGTGCCCAACATCACCTATAGTTGTAAGGTTTCAGGCTTACAATAACTAGATGATCAAATCTCTTCACACATAATTCATGTGTTTGACATCTTACTATGTTACCCGAGGACCACCTATCTCATCTCATGAGATCAAATAATTACCTATAAATAAAATTATACACATGTGATGATGGAACAAAGTACTTTATTATAAATGTCAAACAAATAAAT
>JAOXJP010176736.1:0-12550 GCA_025762735.1 Platanus orientalis
GGGCCACATCAGCGTCAGAAGTGTTTTACACACTCCCCCAAAAAGTGAAAATCACTTTCGGCGCTGATGTTTACACCGGCTTGACCATCAGCAGACGTGGCGCAGGTTAGGGGTCATCATATAAAATCCAAGCCGAATCAACTTAGGTTAAGCTTGCTGATGAGGTTGACAAGATCATCATGATTCCTATTTTACTCTTCAACCAGGACATGAAAACGCTACTCCCAAACAGAGCCTAAGGACATCTACTAACAATTTGGGGTAACTTTAGGGCAAGCAATCTTCTGTTACCAAAATTAGTGTGACCAATGTATGACATACACACCATTGACACGTGACATGTTTTTGAATTTGATGTCTCTCTTTTTTATTCAAACACTTTTTTTGACCCTTCTAATCCTTTACACACTACTGGTGGCTGGCCGTGGTGTGGTCACACCAATTTTGGTCATCAAATATTGGCTCCCTAACTTTTGTGCGCATGCAATGGGAAAATAGGTCAGATTCAAGGCTAGTGCCCTCATAAAGCGTAGCCTTAAAGGTTGGATTAGTCTTAGAGTGATTCATGCTAATGCTAATACAAAGTAGAGTTTGGGAGTATTTTGAGGTCGGCATGAGTTGGGCTCAGTCCGGGCCATTGTAGGCCCAGGCCCAAAATTTTATCAACGCTTCAGCATGGGACTGGCCATAATTATTTTATCAGGCCTTAGGCAGGCTCATATTAGAAAAAAAAAATGTTAATTTATCGCAAGGCCTCCCATTTATTATTCAATTAGCTTGTTGGCTTTAAAAGGCTTACTAAATTATAAATTGAAATTCTAAGTGCGTAATCCTAGAGGGGGTGAATAAGATATAATTAAAATTTTAATTTTTTTTACCTCTTTTTCAATTTTAATTAGGTTGATTGGAGTTGTTCAATTTTAGTTCAACTTAATTAAGGTATTTAGTGTTCAATTGCTAATGATTGCAAGTATGGAAATGCAAGTGACAATCACACAAAGATCACACACCACGACACAAGAATTTATAGTGGTTTAGCCATACCGGGGCCTACATCCACTTTTAACTACTCAATTTATTAATTAATCACAATGATTACAAAGAGATGAGTAAACCTAATTTTAACGTGCTTGATGTTTCCCTCAAGCACGGCCTTGGTTGTTTATGAGCCAAGGTCTTATAATACGTCAAATGACGTCTCCAACCGCTGACAAGGGTTTCATGTTTGGTTTCTCCGATAAACACAACCTTTGTTGTCTCCCAGCTAAGGACTTATAAGTCGTCACACGACATCTCTAACCGTTGGCAAATGAAGCGTCTAAATACCAAGTTGGTTCTCAATAACCAGATATGGTATAATTGGTATAATCCAAGGGAATGATGTCCCAAGATATGGTGAGGCTCTCAATAGCCAAATATATCAAAATAATCACCAAGGGAAGGTAAGTCCCAATGTAGAGAGTGGTTCTATACTAGCTAAATATGCAAGTGGTATAGTCTCTACAACCGCACAATAAACTACTGTGTAATCAAACTCCAAGGTGTAAAACAAAAGCTTTACCTCAACCTTAAGGTTAGGAGTTTGTGAGCTAGAAGGTAAAGATGCACTATCCTCGACCTTCCTCATCTCTTCTCTTGTAAAGGATAACTCCTTTATGGCCTCATGAGAGAAAAACATCTTTTTTCTTCTTCGTAGTAAGCTTGATGAGTGTGTATAGAGAGTGGAGCTTGTAGAGCTCTCTTCCTTGCCCAAAATAATTTTTGCAAATGCCCTTAAACCCTTAGGTTTAGGAGAGCAAAATTGTTCTTTTATAGAGATCGTGGCTTCCCACAACCCTTGGATGAGGATCATCTAAAACGAGCAACAAATCTGGAATGTGCATTTCAAATTTGAAATATTTTGCCCAGTTTGGAGCGCTCCCCTTATGTTAGAGCACTCCAACATGTTTGGAACACTCCACTAGGAGCAGTTCTCTCAAACTAAGAGGTCTAGAGAAAAATTGGAGCACTCCATTTTAGGTTTGGAGCGCTCTAAACTGGCCAGGTTTTCAACTAGTCAATTTGGAGTACTCCAACCTATTTGGAACACTCTACTACCTTTGGAGTGCTCCAAATCCCCCGGAGCACTCCACTTTCCAAGAGTTTTGGGGAAAAGGCTCTAAGGACATTCCAACTCCTAAGAAAAGGCTCTAAGGCCATTCTGACTCCTAAAAAAGTGGTGTTGGGAGCCAAGAGGGCTTCTTTTATGTGTTTCTTACCCTCACTTACCTTTATGGATGTAAAAGGACGCAAGTGATGTGCATATGAAGCTTTAGTCCTTGCATGATCCCTCCTTGCTTCTTTGGAGTCTTCTTGGTCCTTAAGAGTGTGATCTTCATATATTGTGGATATAAGAACTTCTTAGACTCTAGCTACAATAAGTCATAACCTAATCTATCAACCATGTATTTTCCTACTCATGGAATTTACAACATATACATTTACATAAATTAAATCATTATGAGTATTTCGTTATTAAAAAAAAAAAAAAAACTGTGAAGGATAACTAATGTCCCATGCAAGTCTTAAACTTGAGACCTTCACAATATTATCATGACACTCTAACCAACTAAACTAATAGACTAACTTGTTTATTATATATAAATATAAGTTTGGGCCCCGGTCCAAGCCTAGGCCTGGATAGAGGCAAGGCTAAGCCTGGCCCTATCAAAGGTTTGGGCTTTTATCTTAGGCCCAGAATTTTGTTGGGTTCGGTTGGACTAGGCCTAACCCTTAGTGCAACCTTAGGAGTATGGGATTTAGGTGATTTTAATATAACTTTAGAAAACTCCACCACACTTAGGATATTCCATGGGTCCCATCCAAGAGATTAAGTCTTTTTTTTTTTTTTGGAAAAGAACAATAACTCAATTTCATTCATCACAATCAACCTCAATTACAAATATCCATAGCATTGATGGAAAATGTCCTTTGAGGGAGATGGGTTCCATTCCATTTAGTTGAGACATGTTCCTTGGAAGCAATAGCCGCCATAGAGCGGGCTGCTTTGTTGATTTCTCTTGGAACATATGAAATGGAAACTTGAGGTTTATGGCTAGCAAGATGGCGACAATTTGAGAAGATATTCTGGATCTTCTATGGAATGTGTGAATTTTGCCATTGATCAACTTCACAATTATGCTACTGTCCCCTTAAATGAAGATGTGAACAGAAAGAAGATCATCAACTAACTTGAGACCCAGAGAAAGTGTCATAGCTTCTACTTATTCTGGGCTACATGGTTTTAGATCTTTCATTTCTCCCTGGATGAATGTTCCTATAGAATCCCAAATAATAGTTGCCATTGCACATAGAAGACATGCTACACAATCTACATTGGCTTTTAGAGAACCAGGTGGGGGGGGGGCATCTAGTACATAGACATATGGGCATCCAATTCTAATACATTCTGTTGGGGATGAGAGATCATTTCTAGATTGTAGTCTCTGGTCATTTGAAGTGCTCTCTCAATGATGTTTGGTCGAGATTGGTTGTTGATCAAAGATCGATTTGTTTATTGCCTTCCAAATACACCACATTGTAATTATCCTATGATAAAATCATGTTTCTAGGAGGGGATGAAAGCTAGGATCTGATCCATTATCTACAAGTTTTATGAAAATTTCTTAATTTGAGTCTTATAAGGGACCCAAACCATACCACCTTGGCCAATTCACATTTAAAAAATAGGTGGTCAATAGTCTATCTCTCCAATCCACAAATGAAGCACAAGATATCACAACTAACTATGAATTTTCCTACTTTAGATTTTAGGGGAAAAGATCATTGAGGCTTTTCCAAATGAAGATAAGTACCATTGGTGAGACATTATTCTCCTTCTAGAATTTTAGCCAAAATTTTATGGACTCCTCATCATGAACTCTAGATGATGATCCTGTTGAGTTAGCTAGTAGTTTAGACACAAATTTGGTTGATAATTTATTATATAGTCTTTGTCCAGATCAACTCATCCTCTTTGTTGTGATCTTCTATAGACAAATGAATTTGGAAAATCGTCGAAGCTGTGATTCTATCGAAGAGAGAATTGATGTAATTTTCTTTCCAAATGTGGGTTTCATGGTTGATGAGTTCATTAACACGAGATGTTGTATTCAGACCTAGACTAGCTTTTTCACATAACAGATGGGCATTAAGAATCCATGGATCAATCCATATATGTGTGTTGTATCCAGAGTCGACATCCAACAAACATCATTCTTAAGAAACTCTGCATTTCAAAATATCCGACCATGTTCTAGAAACCGTCTTGGGGCAATGTCTAACCCCCCCCCCTTTTTTTTTAAGTATTTGACTTGGAAAAATTTAACACAGGTTACATATGGATTTTTAAGGAATCTCCAACCCAATTTAGAAACCAGTATTTTGTTGACAAGTTCCACGTCCCTAATGCCTAGATTTCATTTGACTTTTTCTTACTGAAATTGTTTCCAGCTCTTAAGTCATGGATGATATAATTCCCTACGACTTAATAGAATTCTTTAGATTGTTAAAAAATTCTAACAAGTAGTCAATATTTTGTGACTATGATAACTCAATCGAATCAACAATCACCTAACATATCTTCCAAGCATATCAATATACAGGGATCATACCTTTCCTTCCACTTCCATGTTAGCAGGTGTGGGACTTCCCCTTGTTCTGACGGCAACAAAAAATATTCGCTGTATGTGGGCCTTTCCCAGTAGTCCCCCACCCCCCCCCCTACATGGTCACTACATCTACAATATTGCCTGCGTGTAACCTCACCCAATTGTGTTTACTTTCAAGATTAGTTGAAACAATTTCTTTTGTTGCTTTTTGTAGCATGAACTAATAAAATTGAACAAAAAAACATAGGAGCTTCTCCTTGTGAAACAAAGATCTACTGTAATAAATTTGTTATAGCTTTTAGTAGCATGAACAAAAATATGGTTTTTTGTTTGTCTTTTTATTATGCTACAGAAAGCTATAACAAGATGTTCTACAGCTGATCACTCGAGAAGTTACTTTTCTCTTGATAAAGCACGGATATATTGCTTACAGCTACACCAACAGATCGTCCTTTTAAACCTCTTACAGAGATTCTTTACCTCCCAAAAAAAAAAAAAAAAACACAACGTTAAACAGAGATTAAAAAGGGTGGGGACAAATGACCATAAGCAACCACTCAAGCACTCTCACTTCTCATTTGTCTAATCTTAAGCAGTTGGGCGGTTTCTTTTTCCAAAATTAAGTAAAAGAGCAGTTGGGTTTGGCTAGGTTTTATCTCTCATATGAGCAACCCTCAAACCCGAAGGCTATGCTCTTTGTCCTTCTATGGTTGTATTACTTCACGGCTTTAGTTTACTGGCGGGTTAGTATAATTCTCCTTCGACGTCCCTCGACGTCCCTCTCTATGAACCCTTGAAAGACGTTTTATTCTTAAATGACTTTGCTTGTTGCCTTGAGAACATCCAGCCTCGTTTTACTCACAGCGAGGGAGGGCTCCAGTTTCTTCCTTTCTGTCTCTATTGCGTCGGAGTCCTAATGGGTTCGCCGCAAATGAAGATTTAGCCATGGGTTTCTGGTTCTTTTAACATCAAAATGCTTTCTATAAGGTCAGTTTCCCTATCTGATGGTTCTTTATCATATGGGTTTCTGTAAAGGAGCTGTTTTTATGCTTTAATTGTCTGGGCCTAGGTTTGGGCTCTCTATATTTTCCCATTTCAGGTGGCCATACTAAAAAGGAATTGCTTTCCAGCTTCAATTGCTAGCTTTTTTTAATTTGGGTTGTTTTTCTTTTTTGTGAACGTAGGGATTTTTGGAGAAGCCATAGGAGAAAGGCTTTTGTTACGGTGGGAGTTTTAGGGAGTGGGTTTGTTCTGTACAAGGTTTATGATGCTTACAGGCGTAGGCTCTCTGATTTGGAGAGAGAACTCAAAAGCCAGCGGGATATGGATGAACTTATTAAGGCCCAGTTAAGAGAATCAAATTCCTATATATCTAAATGGATATTATCTGGCTTTTCATGTTCCATAACTTTTTTTCCCTGAGATTTATTGTTTTTGATTGATAGATTGCAAGGCCATTTTGAGAACATTCAGAGGATAGCTGATTCAACCACATTGCCTCATGCAATGCACTATTTGCGGTGTCGGATATCAGAAGAGTTGGACCTTTCACACTTGACGGGAAGGCTATGGCAGGGGAAGGATCAGCCCAACACCCTGACATCTTTGGAGAAGCTAGAGCTATGGGAAAGACTCAAAATTCTAAGTATGAATTTTTGTACTATTTAATTCAATGTATTTCTTGCCTGAATATTCTTCTAATTTCCTATCCTATCAGCTTCCTTTAAATACAACTGCAATCATCTGGAAAGTTTAATTAGCTTACTTCTCAAGAAATGGCTGGATTGTGTTTCTTAGTTGGGGTGGTTTTCTTTCCTTTTTTCTTTTCCTTCTTTGGGTTCACCAGGTTTCACGAGAATGGTGTTATCATTGTGGGCTATGACAATGCTTAGCTTATATATAAAAGTTCAGGTCAACATCTTAGGAAGACATCTATACATTGATACAGCCCGGGGTCTGGGAAGCACTCATCTACTGGTAAGAGCTACTGTCTTTTCCTTATCTATCCTAATTCCTAAATCTACATAACATGTTTGATATATCTTTCATCGTGGTTATTCAATAGTAAAATTTGGGATGTAATTTGATTACTTGCACATAAGTACTGTGGCTTATCATATGCATTTATTAGAAAATATATTGATATGCTAAAAAAATGTAGATTTGATGTGATGTGATGATAGGTAATGAAAAGTTAAAACATGAAAATTCTTTTGTTGATTAATATGGATATATTGAAATATTCAGATTTATGGAGCATGGACTTTGGCTAATTGATAACTGATCACTATAAATAGATGACAAAGGAAGGAAGAGAAATAGTTGAGAAAAGGATTTGTTGACTTGAGTTGAGTTCAGTATTTACTTTAAATCTGAACAAACTTTTTGATAAACCACTCCTAAACCTGTAAGATAAACTATTGAAGGATCTGCTTTAGATGTGGCCAAGCCAATTTATCAAGGTTCTATCATCTGTTATCTGATCCTTGGCCTTGAGACAGACTTGATCAATTCTTGAATATATCATATTTTGTGATGCATGTTTTGTCATTTGGAAATCCTTTTTCAGTGATTCTTGTCTGGTTCTTTAGATCTTTTCAAAATCTATGATGGCTATTTGTACAAAATTTGAGATTTTTAGGGGTAGGTCATTGTGAGGGATAGATTAATTTTCTTTTGATAGATAGCTATGGTTGCTTGCATAGCGCATAGTTATCTAGGTTTTTATGATTGTGAATGTTTGTTGTGAGCATGGTATCAAATGTCTTGAACTGTCTTATATGTCTCTCGACATATGTCCATGTCTACCAAGACTGACATGACATAATTCCTATACCGACAGGAAACATTAAGTACATTATAAAAATTCATTTTTTGGCCGATAGGTTGAGCAAATATTCCCATTTCGCAGTGTATTATCGTCTAATGTCGACAATGTATTGTTATGATAATTTTTTTTGTGAAAAATCATAAATTCCAAAGAAAGTAAAAGGAGGGAGAGAAAGAAGGAGAAGAGAATAAAGAAGAAAATGAAGATAATCTACTTGTTCCCTTATGTTTATATGGTTAGATTATAATATGTTTGTCAACTATTATGTATGCATGTGTACTTTTAAAGAATATTAAAATATAAGTGTACTAAAATAAGCTATCATTCTTAATGAATCTATTTGTGCCTTTATACATATGTAGTTAGATTTGAATATGCTTCCTAAGTTTCTATGATTTTTACAATATTTCTTTCTGAAATTTCCGACATTCCTAATATATGTCTTATTTTGGTTTAACTGACATTTTGAACCTTGGTTGTGAGAACATTGTGGGGGAGTTTATTTCTACTCAACTAAACTCAAATCAATAGAGCCTTATCCCAACTACATGGGGTCAGCTACATGAATCCTGTTCTACCAATCTACTCTATCTATGACCATATCTTTCATTAGATCATGAGCCATCATGCCTTTTCTCACTACTTTAAACCTTGTCCTTTTAGTGTTTCCAACTTGCACCATATTACTTGTTCTCAGTGGTGCAGTCATTGGTATTTGTTGCACATGGCTGAACTACCTCAATGAAATTCCCCTTATGTTATCGCCAATTTGTTCTACCCTTAAATTTTAGGAATGCATTCATTTCTAATTATATTCTTTCTTGTAATTGCACTCGTTCATCATACCATCCTCATCTCAGCTACATTCATTCCATTCCATTTATGTGTTGTTTCTTGATTGCTCAACATTCTGTTCCATAAAGTATGACTGTTTTGGTAGCCATATTAAAAAAATTCCCCTTCAATGTTAATGATATTCATTGATCAAACCACACCAGAAGCACCTTTCCACTTCATCCATTATGCTCTAATTCTATGGGCAATGTATTTTTTCAATCTATCTCTCCTTATGACTGATTGACCCAAGATAACAAAAATGGTTGCTGCATCGTATCTTATTTTCGTCAATGTATTTTTTTTTTTTACTAAAATTGCACTCCATATATTCTGTTGTAATCTGGTTTATCGTAAAAAATTTTGATTGTAAAACATGTCTTCATAGTTCATAGTTCTAATTGGCATTTACTCCTTCTCTAATCAAATCAATTAAAACTATATTATCAGCAAACTACATCCACCATGGGACCTCCTCTTGTTTGATGCATAGAAGAGGGTTTTCAAAGCAAAAGTGATAAACTACTTATGGGGTGATTAAGAAGAAATATATAATGTCTTTAAGGTGTAGAATCAAGGCAAACTATAAGAAATAGCAGTGCATAATTTTGTGAATAAGAATCCACAAACCAATAATGGATGTGGGAGTAGATTTAAGAAATAAATGAGTAGGAAATCAGAACCTGTCTTCATCTAGTAATAAATATTTCTATATATAAAAAAAAAAGGAAATTGTAGTAGATTATGAGAAGATGGCAAAGGAAGTTAAGAAATCAGCTATAAAAGAATTAACAGAATTTTTGGTGAAACAAAAAGAAGTCAGCTTTAGGAAATAAGGAAAATAAAATTAAGAATTTTAACCAAAAGAAAAAAAAAAATAGTAGAGGAAAGAAGAAGAAAAAGATAAACCCAGTTGAATCAGCACCAATTGAACATAAGGAATCAACACCTAGAGAGGCCTTACTACCTTCAAGAAAATTTGAGACTTGGAATCTGCACCAAATTTATGAGGGAAAGCAAAGTTCTTTGTTTCATTCTTCTCTAGAAAACAACTACAATGGGTTTATATAGACCTTCATTCGTCTATCCTATGAATTGGACTCCAATACTCTTATAATTCTAATGTGACTCAAATTAATAGATTAACTTTAAAGTTACAATAAACTATAATAAGACTAACCCCACAAACTAATACTAACCAAAAATAAGCTAGAATAGAAGTAAAGTAATTTAATTTCAATTTGGACCCAAAGAAAAATTTTAACCCAATAATACCCATGGGAACTTAGGACGGGGATTTTGAATTTCTTATAAAATGCTAGGGGTCGAGTTGTTGTATTGCAGCCCCCCACAAAGGCATAGATAAGCACTCTGGAGTCTAGATTGGCTGGTTGCTTAGTGACCTCATCCCCTCTGAGCCCACTTGGAACTCGGGCACATTTCACAAGGATTTTATTCTTGGATTTGCTCTAATGTCTATCTTTTTATGTGCTTAGTCAACTCATCCATAAACAATGTGAAGAGATACGAGCTCAATGCCTACCTTGGTGTAAACTTATTGTGATTGGAAGCTCGCTTGTTTCTCCCCCTGTACTCAACAATAATAACTGCTTTACCATACATTTCTTTAATTACATCAATATATCTACTTGAGATCCCTTTCTTTTCCAACATTCATTAGATGAACTCTCTAGGGTCCTATCATAAGCTTTCACTAAGTCAATAAGACCATTTGAATATGTTTGTTCTTCACTCTAAATTTTTTCATCAATTGCCTAATGAATTACCTTGAGCTGTCGATCACGTTACCAACTCAACTCAGCAAAGCCTCCTAACTACCTTAAGTTTGGCTATATGAATTTTTAATTTTTCTGCGATTCTAGCCATATATTCCATTAAGTCACAAGCATTAATGTCTTCCATCACTCTTTCAACCTAAGTCATTTTTTTGGTCTTCCCCTTGACCTTTTAACGCCCTCAACTTGGATCATACACTGATGTAGACTATGGTCTTTGTTGCTCATGAACATCTCAGTTGACTTTTGGTGCTATCCCAAGTTTTGTGAAGGCCTTCATTTCTAATTCTATCTTTTCTAGCCTTGCCACTCATCTATCTCAGCATCCTCATCTCATATACACTCATTTTATAAGTTGATAGTAAATCAACCAACTCTCCCAAAACCTTAAGGTGTTAGGAGATACACAAATTAATATACTTCAACACCCCTCGTTAGGAGGAACACTGTTCTCTCCTGAGAACACACTTGGGGATCTAGGCACGGGTCCACACAACGCAGACACATGTGCACAGTAGTACATCTGGGAAATATTTCCATTTAGATTTGAATTCACAACCAAACCTGCTCTGATACCATGTTGATAGTAAATTAACCAACTCTCCCAAAACCTTAAGGTGTTAGGAGATACACAAATTAATATACTTTAACAATTGGAAGGAATTTTGGCGAGATTCGAATGAGAAATTGCGAATTTTGAAACTTAAGATCAATCTGGAAAACCTGAGACGATTAAGGTTTTTCTATGATTGATCCTAGAAATGTAAAAGTTCTGGTTTTTGAACTTCTGCAATCTAGGATTGATCCTAGGCTTTCTAGGATCGATCATAGAGGTTCATAATAGCCTCTATAGGTGTTTAACACCTTAGGTTTAATCCTAAGAGTGTTCGTATCATTCCAAAACCTTTAGGACTTGTCCAATCATCCTTAGTATCCCTCATTGTGGTCCTTTACATTTATTTTATAAGTTTAGTACAAATTAAAACACTTTTTGAATGAGTTTACCTCTCTAAGTCAGGGTGGTCTTTTAAACACACCTAGGCTGAGTTTGGTCAAACACACTCACACCACACATTTTACCTTTGAATTTTACCTTTTGAAATTCATTGTTGGTTTTTTGAGGTGACTTTATACTAGAGCTTGAGACATCTTGAATTCTTCAATGAGGCTTGTCTCTTGATATTTGTGGTCTATCGGGCTTTTTGACTTGAAACTTCTTCCTCTTTGACTTAGACTTACAGAGCTTATAAATTTATAAATACAATCTTTATAAGACCAAGTACATGACTACAACATACATGTACTTACACAAGTTTTGGAATGGATTGAAAATACATAATTTATACCTAAACATAGTCTTTTCTCACCACTTCTACCCTAGTCCCTTTTGGCATTTCCCTTGTCCATGTATTATAAAAATTTTCGTATATCACTTATCACTAACGTATTCACTACTCTACATTGTATATCACCAATTCATCTCAAATGATTTTCCTTCATCTTGTCACCTACTGGTGTTACCCATAAGCTTTTAGAATTCATTCATTCAAATTTCGTTCTCTTATATTTTGTGACTTATCTTTCTCAACATCTTTATTTCAACTATACCCATTCTACTATAACCTATTTCTTGATTGCTTAACATTCTAGTCTAATAAACATGGTTAGTTTCACAGTTGTCTTATATGTTTTATTTATATAATTTGAATAGCATGAATTTATAATACAATACTTCATAAGCACTTCTCCACTTCATCCACCCTGCTCAATTTCTATGGGCGACATTCTTTTACATCCCTCCCTCCTTATGGATGAATAAATTAAGACAAGGGAAATGGTCGCTCTGTGCTAGCTCTTATTCATCAATATTAACTACTCCCTTGTTCTAACTCTTATTTTTATCAAACTATACTTCATACATTTGGTATTACTGTAGCTTATGTTAAAACCTTTTGATATTATAACACCATTTCTAATTTTCCATTTACTTCTTATATAGTCCATTAATCAAAATTTTATCTTTAGCATGCAAAATATATAGTGTAACCTCATCCTTTATATGCCAAGTCAATTCATCCATAATTAACTCAAGGAGATACTACCCTTACGTAAACCTATTGCAAGATATTAGTACATTAATTAAAACTTTATCTTCAACTAAATTTGCTTGCTTTATCCCAGACAAAGTTTTGTTTGGTGCCATATTGTGCTTACTTATGTTGTTATGTTGAATCTTATTGGTTCAAATAGCAAAAACAAAATGTTGGCCATTTCCATCAGGAACAACACCTTTTTTCTGCCATTTTTTGAAGAAGGAATCATCGAAAGGTTCAACTTTGGACACATCAAGTACTATGTTTTACAATATCGAATTCAATTACAACTTTCAACTCTCTCTCTCTCTCTCTCTCTCTCTCTCTCTCTCTCTCTCTCTCCCTCCC
>JAOXJP010176747.1:0-12550 GCA_025762735.1 Platanus orientalis
TTCCAGCTATTCGTGTACTGATATGGGTGTTCTTCCCTTCATCAAGTTTAGCCAAACCAAAGTCGGATATCTTAGCACTAAGATCTTTATCAAGCAAAACATTAGTTGCTTTTATGTCTCTGTGAACAATTTTCAGCGTTGATTCTTCATGAAGATAAGCTAAGCCCCTTGCTATTCCCAAACAAATCTTATACCTTGTTGGCCAGTCTAAGTTCAAACAGTATTCTTCACGACCTAAATATGAACCACCAATAATAATCATCAATTGGGCTATAGATTGTTTAAAAAACGTACATGGAAATAAAAAATGATTGTGACATGGTGTATTAAGACTAGAAATATTAGAAAAGATGGCATTAAGGTGTTCACCATATAGTGCACGAGCAAGGCTATTATTTTGCATATATTCGTATATTAGTAATAGTTGGTTTCCTTCAATACAACATCCAAGAAGCTTCACGAGATTCGGGTGTTGCAAGGCAGATATCATGCCTATCTCATTTATGAATTCACGATTCCCTTGCTTTGACTTGGAGGAGAGCTGCTTGACAGCTATAACTAAACCATTGGAAAGTATACCCTGATATAATGAACACAAGTAATTTTGGAATAATTATGTCATAACAACAAAATAATATGAAACTTGAGGAAGGGAAAAGACAATTCCTTTTCGATATCTTTTTTTTTTCTTTCCTATGCAAGCATGAATCAAACTGACAATCTCAAGGTTGCAATACAATGCTATCAGGTTGAGCTATAGGCTCAAATGCACAGTAATGGCTGTAATTGACAAATTATAAGAAAAAAAAAATTCAAAATCCAGAATTACCTTGTAAACAGGCCCGAAACCACCTTCACCTATCTTATTTGAAGGGTCAAAGTTCCCAGTTGCATCTTTAATCTGTCTTAAACTGAAGTAATCTGTTTGTTGTTCTATGCTTCTCTTAACTTCTGCGAATTAGTATTAAGTATTGCACATTTAGTATTAAGTATGACATATGGTTCTAAACCAAGGCATATAGATTTCTTTGATGCGCATGTATATATTTGTATGTGTATATACATATTTATGTATTGATGGGTGATGTAGGAAAATCTACAACATGGTATTCCTAGGTACATGAGTGATGTACAAAAGCACTACCCTACTGAAAAGAAAAGGACAGAGCAAATCCTCTACTGAAGCTTAACATGTGGCATTGTATGACATCGTCTGCAGTGCGAGACATACCCCAAAAAGTGAAAATCACCCGCCAAATTTGATGCTTTGGGTACATGTTACATTGCAGACGCATGCCAGACAATGCGACACTTTAAGCTGCAGTATAGGTTTTGCTAAAGAAAAAAGAATTATATGCCTGGCACGTGAAAAGAGAACATTAAATCCACAAAGTAGTTTATATAGAGATACAATTCCATAACTTATGGCCTCACTTATTATGTCAAAACATGTCCAAATACCTTGATTTTGGTATGGTTAAAAAGCTTGTTAGATTATCTATCCAACTATTAATTTGTCGAATTGAGAGGTTTATGTTCCATATAAGTAAAAGGTTC
This sequence comes from Platanus orientalis, assembly GCA_025762735.1. NCBI lineage: Eukaryota > Viridiplantae > Streptophyta > Magnoliopsida > Proteales > Platanaceae > Platanus > Platanus orientalis. The sequence goes on from JAOXJP010176747.1 coordinate 1,558, forward strand.
AATTCTGTGAATAAATTTTCTATTTCTGGGCATATTTGAGTTTCTAAGTAAAAGTCACGTATTAGTCCTTGTTTTAACTTCAAAGATCTATTGCTGAAAGTGAACTACGTTACCATCTAAGTATGTAACATATTTTTACGAATAGCATAAAAAAGCTAAAATGTGCTTCTTTCCAAGTAAAGGGCCTAACTCAAATGAATTAGCCATGGAGACTGACCAGGAAGTGCATGCATGTTATAAATAGGAAATAAATGTTATACCCAAGATTTGGTTTCCAGGACACCAGGGGACGTTATATTAAATAAAATGCATATTCCATATTCAAAAAATGCATCACCCACCCATTTTCTGTTTCATTTTCTCACCTTTGTCCTCGAGATCCTTTCCTCCTAGGCAACCTATCATCCAAAGGACTACGAAAATCATTATGATGACCACACATGAGGTAACTACGACGCCAATAATTGCGCCAAGAGATAATCCAGTATCAGGGTTGAAGTCTGCAAGACAGAGAAATATCAAATATCACAATTGGGGTGTAGTAAGGAGATATGATGGGGAAAAAGTTTAGATAACCTTACTTGGTGTCACTCTAATAGCTGATATAAGGGGTCCATATACACCTCTCCCTGGGATGGCATTAGTCCCTTTACCTGACCAGTATAGGTGGATCTCCAAAGTGCTACTAGTAACAGTAACATCATTAAATTCCTTAATGATGCCCTTGCCAACCCCTTTAGCTTCCTCTGCAATATTAAAGTCCTTAAACGTATTTTTCCCTGCAAGAGATCAAAATAATGTCGTAAAAATTATATCAAGAGGGTAGCAATTATCATTAATTCTTAGGTACAAAAATGGAGCAATGGTAAGAAGCTACACATGATTAGTCTCTGCAGAAAATGATTATCGGAGAATAATGACCAATGATAAATGATATTAGGAACTTCATATCAATGATGAAAATCTTCCGATCACTCACTTGGATTGATACATCAAATATACGCTTCCCGAGGCTGCTATATGTCTGGTCATTTGTAAAGATTATTTCAGCAAAGTGGAGCTGCACTGTATAGCTTCCCTTCCGCAAGCATAGGCCATAGTACTTCAGTGACATAGGGGAAAGGCGAGCTGTTTTGTATATGGATGGATCATTCATGTTCATCACATTTGTGGCTCTGTAAGGAGATTTTGTATCGCCTGAGAAGACTCCTGTAGTGCTACGAGCCCATTTGTGGTCAACCAAGTAGAAGTCTGATTCACCCATGGGTGATATGTCCGCTTCATATTCCTCTCCACCAAATTTCAACATCTCGCCGCCGCAATTAATGAACAAGGAATAGTCTGCAGGTTAAAGAGAATCATGTGTAGCCTTAAATAGGTTCAATAGGAATAATTGAATTCTAACAAACTAACGTTTGGGTTTCGTAGAGCAGGGGAATTCCTTCTTCAAGCACCAAGAAACTCTACACAAAGTGATAGATATATTAATTTTTATTTTTATGTCTGTTTAAGTGAATTAAATAGGTATTCCAGAATTCAAGGAACTTACGAGTTGTTTTCTGAAGATGAATAACTGGCTATGGTTTTCCTGTTAGGCAATAGAAAATGGAATTTTATAAAAGATGTGAGAAAACCACAAAATAAAGATATGATTGAAAGGAAATAATAATGCACGGAGATCAACTTACACTCTTGTTTGCTGCAGACAGTCAACTTGTGAGGAGTATCCGGTAAAATTGTTGTAAGAAACATCACTGCAAAACAAATCTACATGGTGTCATGATAATGTATTTCTAGATGGAACAGATAATAGCCCCACAAGAGATATAAAGGGGCCATATGAGTCTCACAAAGAGTTTATTCAAAGGAGCTTACTCATATGTAGGTGAAATAGGACCAAATTACTTTGACCCAGAGATTATAATAAGAAATACTTATATGATGTTTTTGCTTTCCAAGATCCAGTGTGGTACATATCCATTTAACAAGTTGTTAGTGAGAAACCTACATCCATGAAAAGTACCATGTCTACCTTGTTATTATAGAGATCTTCTGACTGCCAATCACATAAATACAATAAAAGAGCAAAACTTAAAAACTCAAGTTCAAAAACAGTGTATTTCATTATAAATTGCTTTTCATACATGAATTGTAGATTTTCGTCTAACAATCGCTCAAAGTTTGGTGGAATCATACCAGTCAATCTGTTGAAGCTCAGGTCTCTGCAAGGAAAAGAAGTTATTATAAGAACAAAACTAGGTAAGATTGCCTCCATAGTGTAATTTGATATATAGCTTTTGGTGTATAAAGTAAATGGAATAGGATTGTCTTTCTTAATATCTTAATTGTGATTCACAATGCCCCTAACAAGAGGTTCAGATAGATGATTACAATGATAAAGATTAATACCAAATCTAGTCTAACCTAATCCAATCTAATAAAACGAATATAAATCAAAACCAGTCTAATTAAATCTTAATCATATAATTATTTCCCTTATATTCCCCCTCAAATGAATGAGGAATTTGAATAAAATATTCTTGTGTTTTTTTAACTTTTTTATTTTTGGTACAAAGACATGTTTTCATTAACTAATAGAACCTGGGTGAACCCAATATTACAACTGTTGGGAATGTCCCCCATAGACAAAAAAGTTTGGGCCAATGAGTGTGCCTTTACATACAGCCAGTGCTACGGTTGCTTTTGATGATGTTGGAGCTCAAGCTGAAGTTGCAGGCCGGAAGGACTACCAACAATCTCTGTTGGAAGCTGAGGTGGCAGCCATCAAATTGGTATTACAGCCAGGGTGATGACTTGGGACTGACCGTCTCATTTTGGAAAGTGATTGGCTGAATGCGATATCTATACTTCAAGGGCCTCCTATCCATGTTCTTTGGTTATACGGGCATGTGTCAATGCCCATGTTTTTGTTGATGTACTTGGAACTATTGTTGATGTTGAGTGATAATTACTTAAAATTGCATTATTATCTTAATTTCAATAGGTATTATCGTCTTTTGTGTCTATTTTTACATTTATATGTAAATTATGTATTTTTTCTTGTAGGAATTCAATAAACGGTTAATTGGAGATTAAAACCCATTAGCAAAGCTCACCCATGGATATAGAGTCAAAAAGATGATGGAGATTAATACCGACAGATCTAGTGAAGATCAAGTATCCAAGGAAATTCAATGGACAAGATTAATAGAGAATGATGTTTGGAGATTGGACCAGATCAATCATTAATCAACTAAGTCAAAAACGTGTGTGGCCTGCTTGAAAAAATATCTTCACTTCAAACCTAATTTAGAAAAAACGCTAGCTATAAAGAAAGTTTTGATTCACCCTCAGTATTTTGGCTACAAAATTTGACTCACACATTGGATTTAGGCAAAGGTTAGATGCATTAGAAGGAGGATTGAAAAATCGACAATATTTTATTTCACGAAGATTTCCATATTTAGACGATTTGAATGTAAAAAATAGCATGCAAGTTTGAGTAAATTTGTCAGGATGAAAATTAGGAAGTTTAGAGATCTTTTGGCCAAAAATCCCTCTCAATTTTTTCTTTATAAAAGGGGTGTAGCAAGCGACGAAAACATCACTTATTCTCTTATCTTATCTTCTAATTTTTTAGGTATTAGTCTTGTTTCCATGGGTTTTGTTGTAAGGATTGTTGGATAAAAACCTAACTACGGTTAGAGGGGAAATTTAGTGATTTATGATGTTATTTTGGATTAACAATTGGGGTTTATTGTGATACTTGTTTTAATTGTAGGTGTTACTCTTATTTTGTTTATTGTTACAAGTTTATAAATTTTCTTTGATTCATTGTGATTTCTAGATACAATGAATGCTTAGAGAATCCTCGTGACTTGTTAATAACTGTGTAGTTGTTTTCAACCTTCAATTATTTTCTCATGTGAATGTTATTATTGTTTTAAATGCGTGATTTTATATAGAATCTTCATTCTATTCTAACTATGATATGTTGATCCAAAATAAGATTATGAATTATTAAATGAATCCTGGAAACCTTAGTTTCTTTTATTATTGTTTTTTTTTAATTTTCATGTGGTTTTTTCTCCATGGTATGGTGTGGAAAACCATAGAACTTTTTTCTTTCTTTTCTATTTCTCTTATTCATAATCTAGTTCTTGTTACACAAATCAATCCCTATGTTTTCGACTTTGTGATGTACTACAACACTTTTATACTTGCAAGCAAAGCGACCATAGATTTTTAGTTTATTAATTTGGATCAATAGTTTAAGCATACCATTGTGCTACAAGGTGGCTATGTTAATGGAAAAGAGCAAAGTGAATAGGTTTTTATTTTTATTTTTATACGTAAGTAGGTGAAGACGGGTTTTAAACCTAGGTCTGTGGTACGACACCCACAGACGTTACCAACTTAGCAAGCTGGTATCTTCAAAGTGAATAGGTTTTCGTATACTTGATGTATTAGACCACTTGCGCCTCATATAATAGGCCTCTTGAGGCGATGTATTAAACCTCTTAGGCCTAGAAAGAATGGTTTCTATAGTCTAATTGTAATAGAAGTCTTCAATGGACGATGAAGTGGGCCTTAATGAGCTAACCTCAATGGATAAACTGCACCAAACCTAATGCCCTCAGGATTTGGTGCGCCCCTTTAAAATGCCCCTAACGTCCCCCCAGCATTCAGGGGGGACACATCACGTCAAGAAGTAATTTACACCCCCTGTTGGTTGTCAGCAAAAATTATTTTGTTCTTGGATCGACACGTGGATGGGTCTTTCCAATTCGGATTATCAAAAGGGTTCGGGTTCAGTAATGCCTCTAGACTGAGGACTTTTACAACAAACAATGTCACTCAAATTGACAACAGAAAGGAAATTTTACTAAATTAAAAATACATAGTACAATGCCAGTTACAAAGATACCTTCGAACAACAGATTAACTGCTATCTCTCATCTAAATTGAGGGAAGACTTCGTTGAATCCGATTCTTCGAACAAGTCAGATTAGCCAATACTATTCTCTTGGAAGAACTTCGTTGAATTTGGTTCTGCGAACAAGACATATTAGCCGATACCCTATTGGAAGAACTTCGTTGAATCTTATTTTACGAACAAGATAGATTAGCCGATGCCCTTCTCTCGGAAGAGTTTTGTTGAATTTAGTTTTGTAGTACAGTCGAATCGCTTGAAACAGGGATTCGAATCACTACAGGATTGAGCTACTACTATGCCTAGTCTAATGTTAGTGCTTCAGATAAAAGATATTATTGATGATGATTAATTGTTTGATTCTCCTCCTCTTCTTCTTCTCGGCTACAATTTATATAACTCCTTGGGTAGTTTTTCAAACTTCATGGCTACTACCTTGAGTGGTTATAGGTAGTTTAGTTTTTTGGCCACTACCTAGACTAGTTATTATGGATAGTTAGCCATATTTTGGCTTCATGACCACTTCCTCGGGCGGTTATGGGTAATCATGGGACTAAGTATATGCAGTTTGGTTTTGAGAAGTTGGGTAACCACCCATTTTTTCTTAACCATCATTCCCACACTTTCTCTACAGACTGGATTTAAGAAAGTGGGGTAAACACCCCCCCCCAAAAAAAAAATGCAAATCACTTTTTGATCTGACGTGTCCCACCTGTATGCAGGGAGGCATTAGAGGCACTTTAGGGGGACTCACCAAATCCAGCCGAACCTAATGGGATGGGTTTTTTTTTTTTTTGGATAATTAATGGGATGGTTTTACATTGACTTTTCTTTTTAAAATCTTCTGGCTTACATCTTCTTCCTCCATATGAGCCATAAAATAAAAAGTGAAGGTCACTGAGCAACCGAAGATAATGAGGATTTATGGTAGATTGGACCAATAATGAAGTGGTGGCATGTAATAGGTTAAAACTAATAAAGACAATGGCAGTTAATGGTTGTGGATCTAAAGGAGCAACAATGATTGGTGGGACATTTTACATGAAGTGTGGCTGTGATCCGGTTGCGGAAAATGATAGAGTATACACGAATCAAAATGAAAAAGAGAGAATCATAATGGAAAACTTGATTTTCAAAAGAAGTAATAATGTGATAATGGGATTAAGGGTCTCAAACACATGTTGTGACAAGGCATGAGAGGCTGAAGAGATGGTAGCAGTAGCCAAAGTGAAAGAGAAGATGGACTCCAAAGTGGCACTGATACCTTAACAAAATAGTGTTGATGTGGCAGACACAACATATCCAAATAAACTCATACTATTGGCAAAGCGAGAAGAATTGGCACCTATTGGGAAGGTGGTTGAAGAACATAGTCCAAATCCAGAACTTGAACAGGTATAGAATAGGGCTAGAAGTAGAAGATGAACACAACCCAAATGTTGGAGATGAGGAAGATGAACCCAAGTAATTCGGAATGCTGTGTAAAAGGTGCAACCCTGGTTCCAGAAACTGCCTAAGAATCAAATAGAGATCAAAGGACTGGAACTCTAAGATTGGTTATTAGCAGATGAGGAGGAGTTGGTAGTACTTGTTGGGGCTAAATTGAAGAACCCAAAGATGCTGTTGCCTGTACTTATAAATGCATAAATTGTGGTGCCATGTGGTAACGCTGCCAAATGGTAGACTTGATTTTTATGTAAAACAAATTGCAAAACAATTCTTAGAACATGATGATAGGAAGTCAGATAGCAAGGGCTGTGAGATGGAGTAATTTCAAATGGAGGTAACTTTGATCTTGAGGTCGTTTTGAGACCAACAACTTTGTGATTTGATTGTTTCAATGAGCATTATAGCATGGGCAATCAATAGGAATCCATCGGATTTTTTAGTTGAGGAAAAAAGTTTCATTTCAGGGGTCTAATCACAATTTTTAATAATTATGTATTGTGTTTTTGAGTCCTAGTTGGTTTTAGGATTTCATGTGTAAGTAAATTAAATTCCATAATATATTTTATAGAAATTAGTATTCTTTTCCTATTTTAGAAAATTTCATTATATAGGGTAAATTAGGGTTTTGGGAATATAAATAAGATTTATAACGAAATGGAACCATTATTGAAACAAAATTTAAGTTTTTTTTATGGGTTTTCCCTGTTTTTCCTTGTGGATTCAAGGTTCTTGTTCTTGAGAGAGTATAGTGATCTTCCTATTTCTTTCATGCTTACCACTATGCTAGTTTATGTCACAAATCTATAAATCACAGAGAAAGTTGTTGATGTTAGTGAAATTAAACTTAACGGAGCCGCTGTGGCAGAGGTGCTGGTCCCAAAATGAAACATGGGTGCCAAAAAAATGAAGGTGTTGCTGTTGAGGTAGAAAGCCTGTTTTCGGTGACTTTGGCAGTGGAGGCCATAGTGCCTTCGGAGAAATCTTTTGTAGAGCTACTTGAAATTGATATCAAAGGAGAGGAAGAGAGAGAAGGTGATCAAGGAGATAATCAAGAAATTGAGGGAAAAGAACCAATGAAAAGAATGGGAAGCTCTGATACCATGAATAAAATTGAAGATAATTTTTAATGATATTCTCACCGTCATAAACAAGGCCACTAACAAGAGGTTTAAATAGATAATTACATAGATAAAATTAGAAATCAAATCAATCTAATCCAATCAAATCCAATCTAACTAAATCCTAATCATATCTTTATTTCCCAATAGTGCATTCTTGTCCATATCGGATATCTAAACCATAGTATCTTAAGGTTTCAGCAACATCCCAAGTAGTATGTTTTAGTGGATTCTTGATTTGCTCATAAATAAGCAATGAGATTTCCCTCAGTAGTAAAAATGCCTCTACTATTAATTGGAGAAATTCCCCGAGTAATGGAACCCTGAGTGGTTGTTTCTTCATCAAGCCTAAATTTAATTAATGTCTAATCCATGAAGTGAAATCACCTTATGCTAGGAAAATCACAAGCAATGCAGTATCAACTACATCATGATATAAAGAAAAGAAGCTAATAGGAAACAATTATCACTTTTGTCAAACATAGATGTGCTATTGCTTCATCTGAAATTCATGTTTTCCATAAGTCAGTTATAAGATGAGGAAAAAAGAAGCTTAAGTACATGGGAGAAGCCTAATAAAAGGATTATTTAGAGTAGACATATACCAGGTCCTAATCTCCATTGGATGCCAATTGGGATTACAAATTCCATCTGAACTGAAATTTATCGATTATTCAATTGAGTAATTTGATCTATGAAGTTAGCTTAAAGATTAGAAGAGCCCAAGTTGAAGTAGAATACCAAATAGAGTCATTCATGTTTTTCATGTTATTCTTTATGACTGTCAAAATTTCCTCAGATGGTTGCAAGAGCTTAAGCTGCCACCTATCTTGCCTAGGTGTTTGTCAGATAAAAGATATAACTTATATATCTTATTAGCTTATATAAACCAACAAATTAGTAGCCCGTTTCATCAGATTATCAGTCCAAAGTAGTTAAAATTAAACAAAAATTGAAAAGCCCCAAAACTGAGTTCTGATGTTATATTTAGGATTTCTCTGTGTAGCAATATCCAATCAGCAATTGATAAAAGAGCTTTATAGAGACAAGAATCTAGGTATAAAGTATTAATCTGAAGCAACTTACAGAGTTGTTAGATTGATCATCACTCTTCCAATGTATTCTGGGACTGGACCAGTAATCAAGCAATTTCTTAGTACCCTATAACACCAGACAAAGCGGAGGTACCTCATGATCAAATAGAACCATAAATAAACTGATATATCCATACCAAAGAAGTATATCAACATTTCAACTCACAATTCCTTCATTTGTCCCTTATTTTGCAAGTCAAGGAATAAATGCATATTTGATCCACTCAAGTCAGACACTCTCCTGAAGTTCAAAATGAATTAGACAAAATAACATAGACCCTCTATACATGTCCCAATTGAGTTGGAAACCAGAACAAAGAAAAAACCATTGGAGTAAATATAGAAGTTATAAAAGATTTAAAGGTGGCCTTACAGTTCAGTTAAATTTTTCAAGAGGAATCAGTTTTGAGAAATTGCAAATTTGTTTTGATGACGCTGCAACCCCATTACTCCTGCTGTACCTAAATCCCAATATAGCACCAAGACCCCTAATATCATTCATGAAAGATCTAAAGACTGATATTATTAAGACTTGAAATGGATTTTTTAACTATCTTGGAGAATAGTTTTAGACAAGCCTATATGTTGTTTGACCACAAGGACTTCTTGGGGGAACGAGGGATGGTGTAGGTCCTTTAGGATTTGTGAGGAATGTCTTTGGAAGGGTTACACCCCACTTGAGGCACTATAAGGATTCCAATTGGGAGGTCAATGCATTCTTGGGATTTGTTTGGACACTTGTGCTAAGGTATTTATGGGGATATGGGCATGTTTTGTTGTTCATCTTATACAACAATAAACACAACTTAGGTTCATTCAATGAGGTGTTCTCTTGTGAGTTGTGAGTCGATACTTTATTTTATGACTTTTGAATGTATTTACATTTTTGCATTGTGTGGTTAGTTCTGCTAGCATTAGTATGATGCCCATAATTTTGTAGTATAAAATATTTATTTAATTTTGTTAGCGTGCCTAAACCTGAAATTCATATTGGTTTGGAATGTGTTGGAATGAAATGGATAGTAGTGTTTGCCATAGGCCTTCAGGCTGAGTCCTAGAATTTGAGCTTTATTCTCATTGTTTTTGGGCTGTTTATGGGAATATAACAGTTTGCATATCTCATAAAAAAATGAGTCCTAGACCTTATTCTTTTTCAATATGAATTAACCCCTATAGCTTATAAGTATTCATAATTCTTGTCAAGATCATTGAAAGCTAATTCCTTTGCCTACATATTAATTCCTGGTAATCTTTTTATGATCCCAATATCTAGAAATTCTTTTACCTTTCCATCACCTTTTATTAATAAGATGCTGCCACCATATTCCATCACCTTTTATTAATAAGATGCTGCCACCATATTACATCACCTCTTATTAATAAGATGCTGCCACCATGGTCATACTTCAAACATAATGTTGGTCATTTCTTATAACTAGATCACCATCCCATTGATACCTATCCTGCAGTTTCTTTAACATGATTTAGGGTATAAGATGTAGTTAGAACTTGCTAGTTGATTGTTTCCAAAACCAATTCTTTAAAAATCCCAACAATAGGTTCATGTGGACCCCCTAACCATCATTGTCTTAAGATACATGGCTCGGATCAGGCTACAACCTTCTATGTACAAGTCAAACAAGCTAAGCTCCATTTTAAGTTCAACCCAAGCCTTTCTTAATCAACTCAACGCACACTAAGCTAACCCAAGCAAGATTTAACTTAAACCAACCTGAACTAGACCGAGTCAATCTAAGCCACAATCAACCCATGAATTAATTTACATTCCAATTTGTATGTACTTAAGGTTCTTTTATACATGGCATGAGTAAAAAAAAAAGATAAATCCATCTTCTCTTTACCATAAAAATGTATCTCATTTGTAATATAGAAATGGTTTTTCTCTTGTGGTATAGTTCAATTTAATTATTACCCTTATACAAATGAATTTTATTGCTTGAATATTATCCTTTGTTGTTTCTTGGGTATTTTGGATGACAACAAGAGGTATAATTCTGTTTACTCTATTTTTTTTATACTGATTCCCATGTTTTATTGGATACATAAGATCCGTAAAAAAGGGAGTGACAATACAACTCAACTTAGCTATGATTTAAGTAGGTAATTGTCATATTTTGAAGGTTTGACTTGCAAATGGTGGTTCAGAGACTATTTACATGACATATTTTGTAAACTAGGTGGGTCATTTAGATGTAAATTCATGATGTGACACATATGGAGTTGTCAAGTGGACAGAAATGATGTGTGGTGGATGTATGATATATTTGAAGTTTTTTTTTGTTGATATGTGGATTATTAGGTTATTGAAGAAGTGACATGGGGATCACTATTCATCCCTAGGGGTCCACATTATAGCCGTTATGCTGCTGAAATTATGG
>JAOXJP010176758.1:0-26549 GCA_025762735.1 Platanus orientalis
ACCATTTCAGGTCAAACCCTAATCTTCTACAAAAGCATCAATAGGACTTTGAGGGTCCACATTTAGGAGCTCCATCCGTGTTATCTGTAACTTTTCCCGGCTTTGCAAGTCCTCCCTCAACAAAGCACCACAGGTGGAAAAATTACCATTTTACCATTTTACCTTCAAAAGCCCATAATTAACTATCTACCACTCAAATCATTGAATTTCTCTTGCCTATATAGGTCTTCTTGTCATGAAACATCACAAGTAAAGAATCCTCATTTTCATATTTTTTGACCCGTAGGAAAAAAATTACCATTTTACCCATTTTACCCTTTTCACTGTCAGGAATTTACCCCTAGACCCTTAAAGGATCCCCGAAACTTCTACCATTATCTGAATGGTATAATTTCAGGTCCTATGCATCCTTGCTCTCTCCATTCTAAGGAACTCACCACAAAACAAATTTTGCTCGAGAACAACAACAGCTAATTTCTTAACTTATGATGACCTTGACCAAGAAATGGCTCTAGCAAAAGCACTCAGAGATTCATCTGATCTCTGAATCCAGTAAGGTTGATCAGTGTATCTCGGCCTCGACCCTAGCTTTAAATCTTTAAGTCTGAGAAGAGAATTTCAAAAATCTTGAACCTTTGTAAAATCTCAAATCTCCCCAAGGGGTCAAAAAGCTGTTTAGTTGCATTTTGCTCTTATAAAGCCAGAATGTTCTCTAGACCTCCAAATCGGGATTAATCGATGTCCATCTCTCTATAATCGTGAGGCCTTTGAAAAACTACCTAAGGAACACAAGCTTTCATGGAACTTATCTACTCAGATTCCCTCAAATACTCTGAAAAGTGTAACAAATTAGGTCTAAAAATCAAGTGCTCGACCGACTCCTAAAAATTCATCTAAAATCAAAAATTCAATCAGTCAGTGGCCACCCTCACTGTAAGTTTAGAGCCTCCAAGCAATCAAATCCACACTGAATTACATAAACCATGTGGCTCAAGCCATCATTTTTGCCTAAGCCAACAAAAAACACTTTACGTCTGTAGTTGGCACACAGAATGCCCTTAAAAGATCTCCTAGACTCAGAATGCAGCAAGGTCAAACCCATTTTCTTAGTTTCACCCCTGTCTTCAAAAGATCATTTCACAAACTCCTGATTTAGAGAGTGTTCGATAGTTTAATTCCATTAGTTTTTAGGCAGCTATAGAAACTCAATCTCTCCGAGCGACCCTACTTCAAAAATCTATTAGCAACTGTCCAGGAACCCAGCATCCAATATGTTAACTCTTGTAGCCCAGAGACTCCTTAAGCCTCAAACCCTCCGAATATAGGCCTTGACGGCATTTTACAGAAAAACTAGCTGCATTTCTAGTCCAATATTACCCAATTGCTCAAAAAAGGGTTTTTGCCCTACTTTTCTGCTCGAGTATTGTAGTTCAGCATAGTCAGATGCTATGGCTCACCTAGACCAAAGGTCATCTCTCATATGAGGATCTAGGATCAAATTTACCATTTTGCCCCTCAAATATTTTTTAGAGCATTTTAAGGCCAGTAAACCCCTGATTTCACCCCTTGCCTTTATCATACTTCGGTTCTAAGTAGTCCATTAAGACTGAAATGTTTGGGACTTCAAAAACACACTAAATTCACATGTTTCTGAGCACAAGAACCCATAAAGCAAGCTAAACAGGTAATGGAGAAAGACTAATGTATTTTAGGGTTAATGAGCTCATCTTTTTCAGATTTTAGTTCATTACCCTCATTAAATGCATTCACATTTACAAAAGATCCAAACGAAATCACCCTTGGTTAAGAATCCCCATGATGCCCCCCTCAAACCACCCTTTGCCAAACCATGGGCTACAACCACCCAATTAATCACAATAGTCCATATGGGTGACATGGCACCACACTTGTTTCTTTATTAGTGTCATGTTACCAATCTAAGTGAGTTAACACAATACCACCCCCCTTAATCCACCCTTTGCCAAACCATGGGCTACAACCACCCCAACCAATCACAAGAGCCCATGTGGATGACATGACACTACACTTGTTTTCTATTGGTGCCATGTCACTAATCTAAGTGAAGGTAACACAAAACCTCCCTTCCACCTCAAAACCCCTTTCCACCTCAACACCCTCTCACCTAATCCTAACCATCCACCTCAATAAGCCTATGGATCAATCTTGGCCCTTGGATCAACCCTTTGGAGGTTATAAATACCCCCAAATTTGTGCTTAATAGGGTTGACAACAAGAAACCCTAAAAAAAACTAAGAGAAAGAAGAAGAAGATAAGGATTTTTGTAAAATCAAGGTTACTTGGACCCAAGGGAAGCCTAAACCCTTTATGCTTTGTTAATCCCTAAATTTATATGCTTACTTTACATGTTGTTATGCAGTTAAAATCATGTTAAATCATTGCTTTAATTCAGGTTACACAGTAAGCCTCTACTTGTTCTTATTTCTAAACATGCTTTGATGTTGATTTGTTTGTGAATTTTTTACATGCCTGTTTGAGCTCAAATTTTAGTCTGTCACATTAGAAGTATATGCTAGATAGTGGATTTAATTTCATGATTTTAGGAGTTGTGGAAGGCCATGAGATGGCCCTCCAAACAGAACAAAAAATCTAGGTCTTTTGAGACTTAATTCAGCTGAATTATTGTTGATTTTTTGTAAAATTTTGTAAACATGTTCCTGAGCTAATTTTTGGATATATTATTCCCCTGGTATATGTCTGTATGTGGTAGAAATTTTAGAATTTTTTAATACTCCTAAAGGGTCCAAATGGCTGAAACAAGGCTGCTGGATTTTGGGTCCAAGCCTAATGTCTAAATTTTAAGGGAATTAAAAATCAGGCGTTAGAAAATCAGGAGTTAAAGCAAACATAAGCTTATCATATATAGATAAAATATCTCTCTCTCAGCTTTCCAAATTAACCGACCACGCTCGATTTGGAATTTTGTGTAGAGAGATATGCTCTCTAGAGTACAGACTGTCCAAACCCAACTCTTGAATTTTAATTTGTTAAAATTTAAGAGTTGACAGAAAATGTAGGCATCAATTTTATAATCAGGAGTTAGACAAATATAGGCTTATCGTATATGGTTGGAAATATCTCTCTCTCGGCTTTTCAAATTGTCCAACCACGCTCAGTTTAGAATTTTGTGGAGAGAAATATGCCCTTTAGAGTGCAGACTGTCCAAACTTAACGCCTAAATTTTAATCTGTTAAAATACAGGCGTTGGAAGTAAATCTAGGCGTTAGAGAAATTCTTACGTTGGGATCTGGGACCCACCTTAATGAACTCTGACCTTCTTTAAAGTCTATACACATGAAAATAACATCTTGGAATTCATCCACGTGCTTATGCACCTCTGTGGGCCCTACTTTCATTCCAACACCTGAACTTTTATTCAGCCATTGAGAATAATTTCAGGCATCAGGATGAGTTTCAGGCGTTACGTTTATGAAAGATAATGAAACCCATCTTTATCCCAAGCTTAATCTCATCTTCAAACAATTTCATTCCATAAACATAATCTATGAATCCATTCATTGCAAATGCCTCTTTCAGATTCCCAACAATCATAGTAAGGTTGACTATATGCTTGTGATTTCTAAGTGTATCTGATATCCGAAACCTAGGAGACAACGCCTGAGCCGTGGCTACTACATCAGTGTGATTAGGTTGAGTCAACCCACCTAATCACTAACTTTTAACTTGTCTCAACCTTTTACAGTCTTCACCTTACCTTAGAGCCATGTCGTAGTGGTTCGCGACCTAAAGACCCTAGGACTTGGCTATAGCCCAATTAGGTTCTTAAAACCATACACATTGGTACAATATAGTCCCGATCCCCATTTTGCTAACTTGTTCCCATTTTGTAGCCGCACAGAGTACTCTGTAAGTATATAAACAAATCTATAATGAATCTACCCTGAATCACTCTCACAGTTAGATGTACTTGACTACCGAGATTGACACACACAACAAACCCCTAAAACTACATGAAGTTTGATCCCGACAAAACCCTAGGAACACTTGAACCAAAAGATCGGATATGTAGGTAGCTTGAGACTATGCCTCTGGTGCAACTGTAATGATCACACTACGGGGGTGGTATAGAGCAATAACTTTAAATTTAACAAGCATGGACTTTAACATAATCCAAAACATGTGTGAATGAGAGAAGCCTCCCTAAAAAGGCGGGTATTTTGGGCTCCTAACACATTCCCCAAATGCAAATAAACAATTTTCTCTTTATCTCAAGAATGTAGACCAATATTAGGAGGTAAACCCCTAAACCTTCGGGTCTAGACTTCTCCTTTTCCCTTGAAGATGAGAACCGATGTCCAACTCCATCGGTTAACCCCGAGTTGGTGGCGACTCCTAGAAAAAGCCTAACCCTCCTGTAAAAAGGTTAGCAACCTTCACGCATCAACATCAGGTGCCAAAGAGTGGCCCGAAAACCACAGACGGGTGGGGGAACCTAAACCCCCCCAGACCCCGATGTCCACAACTAACCAAAACAGTTATAGGTTTACAAAACAACCAACCTAATATCCATGAGTTATATACAAAAGTGAAAGTACTATTTCAGCCAAGCCAAAATTTAGGTGCTTCTTTCCTTTGCTACGTATGACTTTGCCACACAGACCAAAGGGGGGCATTTGTCAGCACCCAAATTTTGACTCGGGTCAATTAATGGAATTAGATGAGTTCATTACAGCATGGGATAAGACCAAGTTCTAGACACCCCTGAACTTTTGATAGTTAAGCATTCTCAATGGATACTCTAGTCACAAGTGTAATATTGATATCGAAACTCTATCCAAAGATTACCCAGACTAAACCTTAATTTCCCCCAAAAAAGGCACTCTAGGACTTCGAAGGTCCAAATTTTGATCTATCAGCTCAATTACATTCTGGATTTGTCAACCTTCATAAGCCTTCCCACATTGAAGCATTCTGAATTTTTCAACCTTTATAAGCCTTCCCACATTGAAGCATTAAAGGGATGGTAAATTACCATTTTACCCTACACCTTTAAAAATCACAAATTCAATCTATTAGAGCCATTTTCTCTAGAACTCTCTGGCATTCATAAGCCTTCCCACATTGAAGCATTAAAGATTGGTAAAATTACCATTTTACCCTTGTATCTTCAAAATTCACAATTTCTCTCAAAATAAAACCCTCGATAAACCCTAAACATTGCCCCCGTCATCTAAATGGCTCCAAATCAAGTCCTGTACCCTCTCATCCTAATCATCTTCAAAGATTTCTAAAGAACTAAGATATCCAGAGACCTAAAAAACCTTCAAAGTCTCAATATTTCCCCAAACCCTTAAAAGATAATTTTAGCCATATTTGACATTTTACAGGTCCCCGAAAGGCCTCCGGACAGCCAAATTCAAATTCGTCAGACGCTAATTCTTGATTTTTGCCAAGACTTCAAGGCTAGTCATCAAGCTTAAGTATTGTCAGGGCCATTGTACATAAATTTCTCCAATCTCATAACAAGCCCAATCAATTTGTAGCAAGTGATGCACCTTCGGTAGACCCCTAATAATTCATCAGAGATCAGAAACTTAACTAATCAGTGGCCTCATCTTGGCAAGCCCAAGATCTCCCAAGAAAACCCTCATCAGGACTTCTAAGAAACCTAATATGCCCTGATCTCCCCATTCTCTCTCAAATCACAGCATAACTACTTCTACCAGCATTAGACACTCAGTGAACCTCCGAGAATCCAAATCCCTCAAGGTTAGGCCCATCTTTTTAGATTTTTTGAGATCTTCGATAAAGACCCTAATAGATAAGTCAATCTATAGACTAAACACAACCCAATTGCCTAGTTATTCATAAATCGAGGTTGTATTTTTTTGGCCAAGTGACCTTCATTTGGGAACCTCCTAAGAATTCACTGGGAATTAGATCAGGTCTAGTAAACTCGTAGTTTCAAGACCTAAAAATGTCATGACCCCCAATATTTCCATCTAGGACCCAATAAAAATACATCTTAATTCCATTGAAAGTTTGGTTTGAGACAAATCAAGGTTACAGACGTAGATTTTGACTCGAGTATTAGTTTCACAAATAGTCAGAGCTCGTGTCTTGCAAAATTTGAAGGTCATCTTTCATATCAAGATTTTAAAAATTAATTTTACCATTTTACCCTTTTACACAGGTATGAGTCATTCCGAAGCCATACGGAATCAGGTTTGACCCATCGATCCCTCTCTAAATCCAATTTCGACAGTTTTATTACGACAGAGCATCCAGGAGATGTAGAAAACTCATAAACCTTGAAACATTAGGAGCCACAGAACCCAGGAAGCACACCCATACAATAAAGAAACAAAACCTGGAAAGCCGTTGATATTTTCAAGGAAAAGTAATCATTACTTTTTAAAAAACCACCTTTTTCCCTAAAATACCTTAAAAGTGCTTTAGATAAAAGCCCCTCATTTGGAATATTCCAAATAAGGGGCTAAGATCTCAAGGCCCACAGCCCTAGCCCATGCTCCCTTGCTCACCTCCACCACTCTTTCTCTCACCCCCTCTCCACCACCCATTTCTCACCCTTCCCCTACACCACTCATTTCTCACCCCCTTCCTACACCACTCATTCCTTCACCTCCTCACCCAAACCGCATACTCCCTTTAGCCACATAAGGCCTCTCCACATTGCCCCCTTTACCACCACAGGTGGTGGTAGGACCCACCATGACATGGGCATCCATGCCCACCACCACCATACCTCACATCTCTTGGTCCCCACCTATTAAACCCCACAAATTTGGCCAAGCAAAGGGAGAGGAAATCCAGAGCAAAAAAAACCAAAGAAGAAAAGAGAGAAAAGAAAAGAAAGAAAATAAAAGAGAGAAAGAAAGGAAAGAGAAAGAAAAGGAAGAAAAGCCCAAAGGCCAGCTTGGTCCCCTTCCATTTTTATTTTTTTTAGACCTTCCATGCTGAAAGGGACTCATCCCTGAGTTCAGTCAAGTGAACCCCTTAGTGGGACATAGGGTAGACAGGCTCATTTACTCTTTTTAGATTATTTTTAGTGTGAGAATCATAACTCCTCTAACTAGAGGAGTTAAGTGCTAAATTTTTTGTTGTGAGTCACTATCACAGTGGCCCACATGTCCACCAAATTTGAGCATAAGGTGAGATCATTTGGTTATGAAGTGGACTCCACTTGCTCATTGTACAAGTGTGTTTTACACAGCATAGACCTAGCAGTAAGTGATTCTTGAATTTTTACTTTTTCCCTGTTTATGATTTTTATGAAATTCTTTCTGAATTTGTTATATAACTAATATAGATGTCTTAAAGAATTTTTTTCCATTATTTTATTATGGTTTAAGTATTTTACTTGAATTTTAACTTAATTAATTTTCTGTTGTCCCTATTTTGCTCTCTATATATTCATGTAGCTTGTTTGCTAAATAACTCTTTGTGTATATATTTTCTAACTCTAATTTTTATGTAGTAGTTATATGACTATGTCAACATGTTCTTTGTCAAATTTGGGCCCAACCCCATGTGTGTAACTCCTGGAATAAGCCATATAATCCACTAACTTTATGGGGTTCTGTGTTGATTTGCACATAACCCACCTACTTAAAAAAATCCAAAGTGGGATTTGTCCTTATTCAATAAGGCTGAGATTTCTCAGAGGACCCTCTGGGGTAATGACCTAACTCCCTAAAAAATTCCAAGCCCAGGGGACTCCCCTTGATAGCCCAAAATCCTAAAACATAGGCTGTTGGTTTTTAATTCAGAAACAATACGCTTGAACTTTCACTACTGTGAAAGATCAGGCATACTTAAAGATCAGGCGTATCAAATTGAATGGCCCTATTCTAATATCCCCACTTGTCTAGTGATATATAAGGGTTGATGTACCCTTAAAAATCCCTAGAAAAGATTTCAAGCTTCTGATTTTACTAAGACACTAGAGTGTTTAGGTCAGTATGCTTGAACTTTCACTACTGTGAAAGATTAATCGTATACAGTGTTCATGCATATAACCTAAGATCAGACATACCATCTTGGACATTTTTACCCTTCTATTCCCAAATGTCCAAAAGTCTGTAAAGACTTATATAACCTTTACAATATCTTAGGAAATAACCCTAGAACTTAGTTTTTATTGGAATAGTAAAGTGGGGTCCATTTGGACTAGTACACCTAAACTTTTACTTTATGAAAGATCAAACATACTTAAAGATCAAGTGTATTGAATGCAAGTTCAGGCATACTGATAGAAAAAGACCAAAATCTAACTTTTAAAATAAAAGTCTTGTTTAATATCATTAAGTTATTGTTAGGTTAAAAGAGCCACCCTAAAAAGGAGGGTAATTGGGGTGCCTAATAGCTTCCCCAATTACAACCAAACAGCTTACCCCGAATCTCTGAAAAGATCCATACCAGTCTAAGAGTCATCTTAAGCCTGCAGACCTAACCTGGGTTGTAAAGCTTAAACCCCTCCTTCCCCAACTCCATCTGTGAACCTTAGAGTTGGTGGTAACTTCAAAAATTGAAGCTTAATGGCATTCATTGTGTCGAGCTTTATATCCTGCAAAAGTGGGCGTGAAGACCCCCCAAGTCTTTTCGCGATGCCACAATAATTATCCAATCAGTCTCTTGTTTGTTACTTCCTTGGATCATGGATCTTCATTTGTAATGGTTATCAATTTTGGGTGAGCTTGATGGCTTAACAAACATACATGCAAACTATACCAATATAAGAATCCAAATAATAGTATATAATTCAAAATATAGTTTGCATGTAAGCAATTCATATTCAAAACTTGGAGTCAATAAATGCTAATGATAACATATCAATTCATGGATGATGATTTTTAAATAATCAATAATTCAATAAAAATAACAATATAACATTTACTTGTTAGCATTTACATAATTCAATGATTCAATCACTATGTTTGATATTTCATATAGATTCATATCACTCGCCATTAATTGATTCATATATATTAATAAATTAGTTCAATAAGTCAAATGGAATGAAAATCTTACCATTATTACAATCCAATGGTAGGTCCCAAAATGATGTTAAAAAAAAAGTTCAATGAGTCAATATGTTCAAAACAATATTCAAAGAGATTCAAAGAATTCATAACAATAACGGTTTAATCTCCATTATTATGACCTAATAGAAGGTTTCAAAATAATATTCAAAGAAGTTTAATGAGTCAAAACAATAATTGAATATCAATCTCTATTGTTGCAACCTAGTGGAAGGTCCCAAAACAATATTTAAAGGGTTCAATGAATCAATACAATAATCAAATCTTCATTGTTGCGACCTAATGAGAGGTCCTATATAGATTACCGGTGTGATCATTTATAACTTACCATTGTTGCGACCCAATGACAGGTTTCATATAATCCCCTTGTTGTGACCCAAGGGTAGGTCCCAAATATTTCCATTATTGCGACCCAATGGAAGGTCCCGTATAAATTACAATTATTGCAATCCAATGATAAGTCCCATATAACATTTTTCTTGTTGCAACCTAAGGGTAAGTCCTAAAGAGTTTAATGATATTCAAAAGATTCAATATAATGATCATATGAATTGGTTCAAATGATATCAATAGGCCAATAAAGAAACTCTCATAGGATAATGAAAAGAGGGTTATAGTTCAGTAACAATTCAATAATTTCAATACATAGAATAAGATTTATGATCATTTCAATCAATTCAATGTGAGTTCAATTAATAATCATATTTCATCTTGTTAGGTATGTACAAATCAATTCAAAACAAAATATTCACATTATATTCAATCTTGTTGAGCAATCTAGCTAAATCTTAGTCATAAATCGATTAATAATTATAAATCTCAAATCATAAGATGATTTCATAAGTTCTAATGATTAATACAATCATAATTTATATTTAATAATTTGATATTCACATAGAGAGATCATATTTCTTCAATCAAATCACATTTAAATTTTTATTGTTCAAATGATTTTCTAATATGTGAGATATTCATTTATTTCAAATGAATCAAAATATTCAATCAATTTTTTTATCTATCATGGTTCATTTGAAAAACCAAATAGTTAATTCATATGTAATTTCGATAATAATCACTTTCTTGTGTTCAATTTCATTACAAATCAAAGGATTTCACATATTCTTATGGATTTCAAATGAGATTCACATAGATCATTCATATTTAGTTCATAATCAATGATTTATAATGATTCATGTCAATTCAAAGGTAGATCCATGTCAATTATATATTCAAACACAAGAATTCAAAGGAAAATCTATGGATTTATCAATAGAATGGAAGATGAATTAAAAAAATCATTAATTCAAATCAATGATTATTTCAATAATGAAAACTAACAAAAAATAGAAGATCTATCAATGATGAAGAAGAGGAAAAGTGTATAGTCAATATGTACATGTATACAAGCTTTTTCTTCTTTAGATCTATTTTCTTTCTCTAAATCTCTCCTCCAATTTACCTTCAAACCTTAGATCTCTATAATATGTAAGATCATTTATTATAAGAATCATGTATTTTCATTGAATTTCTTAATTTATAGCTTAATCCGCCATGGATGAGCAAAAACTTACCAAATTGGGAGTTTCTCTCTTTAGTTTCCCCTGAATTCCTCTTTCTTCTCTCATTTATTCTTTTATTTGGTTTTACGTTCAAATGAGGTGTAATTTAAGCATGCATTTTATCATCCAAGGTTATTATATGATTCTAAAGGTTTTCTCATGTGTTAAACATGCTTTGAGGTGAAAAATTAACAAAGATGAAAAAATTTCACATTTTCAACATTTTTCTCCTTTGTGATTGATCATAGGTGCCCATGATCAACCATGGAGACTTCATGACCGATCATACATAGTGTTTTTTCTTGTCATTTTGGCTTCCAGGTTTGCTATAACCGATTATAACTTACTGTATGACCGATCATACGTATGGTTACTCATAAAAATATTGGTTTTTCTTCAACTTAAACACCTCTTATGAAAATGGTCATAACTTTCTCTAGAAAACCATGAATCATGCACTTTTTAAAGCTTTGGAAAGTATATTTTTAGCTCTTTCCAATGATAAATGGTTTGCACCATAATTCTTTCAGAATTGGTGTAGGTGTGCATATGAAGTTACCTCAAATAGACTCTTGTAACAACTTTTAGACTTGACAAATTAATAACTAATCTTTATTTTCCTTACTTCTAATTAATCCTATTAGGTTCCAAACACCAAAATGGATTTTCTAAAAAATATTAAAAGATAATTTTACCCTTTTGTATATATAATTATATTTTTACCCTTATAATGCATTATAGGGTATTACATTCCCCCTTATAAAAATTCAATTCTCTAAAGTCGAACATACCTATTTGTTGAAACACATATGATTACTTCTCTTTCATCTCACTTTTCCCATTCCTAAGTGGATTCCTCTATCTCATGGTTGCAAGTAAAACTTTCACATAAGAAACCATCTTGTTGTGAAGCACTTGTTCCTTTCTATCAAGAATCTCTACTGATAGCTCCTCATAGGATAAGTCTTCCTGCACTTGTAATGGTTCATAACTCAATACATGGGATGAATCCCACATATACTTTCGTCACATGGATACATGAAATATGTTGTGAACATGCGATAATTCTAAATGCAGGGCCAATTCATATGCCAATACTCCAACCCTCCTTAAGATCTCAAAAGGTCCTATGAACCTTGGTTCCAGCTTGCCCCTCTTACCAAACTTCATTACTCTCTTTGTCAAATATACTTTCAAAAATGCCAAACCTCTAACCTCGAACTCCAATTCCCTTCTTCTTATGTCTCCATAGCTCTTTTGCCTGCTTTGAGTTGTTAACAACCTATCTCATATCAAGTTGATTTTTCGATAGTTATTTGTACTAAATCTGGTCCCAACATTTTTCTTTCATCGATTTTTCCCAACAAATATGGGATCTACATCTCCTCCCATACAAAGCTTCAAATGGAGCCATTTGTATGCTGACTTAAAAACTATTGTTGTATGCAAATTCAATCAATGATAGATAGGTGTCTCAATTACTTTTCAAGTCTAATACACAAGTCCTCAATATGTCTTCCAAGATTTGTATAGTTCTTTCCAACTGTCCATCAATTTATGGATGAAAGTTGTGTTAAAATTCAATTTAGTCACCATTGCTTACTGCAAGATACGTCAAAATCTAGAAGTAAATCTTGGATCTCTGCCAGAGACAATAGTAATTAGAATTCCATATTGCCTCACACTTTCATCAATGTAAAGTTGACCCAACTTATCCATTAAGTAAATGATTTGAATTGGTAAGAAATGAGCATATTTTGTTAGCATGTCCACCATCACCCATATTGAATCAAATCCTTTAGTTTTCTTTAGTAATACAGTCATAAAATTTGTTGTAATATGTTCCAATTTTCATTCTGGTATATCAAGTGGTTGTAATGGTCCAGTTGGCTTTTGGTGTACTGCTTTCACTAGTTGGTAGGCTATACATTTAGACACAAAGTTTGCAATCTCTTTTCTCGTATTGTTCCACCTATATGTCTCTTTAAGATCTCGATACATCTTGGTACTGCTTGGGTGAATTGTATAAGCGGTTCTATACTCTTCTTCCATTACTTCTCTTTTCAAATCATATGGAATACACAACTGACTTCTAAAATGAAGAATACCATCATTATCAATAGAAAAGTTCATTATCTTCTCTTCCTTCATTTCTTCCATGATTTCAATAATGAAGGATCCCTACATTGAGCTTCCTTGACTTTCTCATTAATTGTCAATTGCACTCTCAAATTTGTTAAAAGTACTCTAGCTTCATCCATTTGAGGTTCCACCATCATGCCCTTCAATTTGCTCATCGATTGAGACTTTCCAACTATCATACATGTCAAAGTATTAGATGATTTTCTACTCAAAGCATCTGCCACTATATGGGCCTTTCTGGGATGGTAGTGAATTGAACAATCATAGTCTTTGATCAGTTCCATCAATCTTCTTTGTCTTAAGTTCAACTCTTTCTGTGTGAAAATGTATTTGAGACTCTTTTAATTAGTATAAATCTCACATGTTTCACCATAAAGATAATGCCTCAAAATCTTTTACACAAATGCAATTGTTGCCAATTCCAAATCACGTGTGGGGCAATTTTGTTCGTATGGTTTAAGCTGTCTAGAAACATACGTGATCACCTTGCCATGTTGCATAAGAACATAACCCAAACCTTTTCTTAAAGCATCACTATACACCACAAATCCATCAGAACTCAAAGGTAGAGTGAGAACCAGTGCATAAATAAGTCGATCCTTCAACTCTTGAAAAATTTTCTCGCATTCTTCATTCTATTGAAATTTTGCATGCTTCTAAGTTAGTTTGGTTAAAGGTTCAGCTATACGTGAAAAACCTTCTACAAATCTTTTATAGTAATTGACTAATCCCGAGAAACTTTGAATTTCTGTCACATTGGTTGGTCTAGGACAATTCACAACTACTTCAACCTTATTAGGATCAACATATATTCCATCTTTAGATATCACATGACCCAAAAATATCACCTTGTCTAACCAAAATTCGCATTTGCTAAATTTAGCATACAACTTTTGCTCTTTTAAAGTTTGCAACACAATCCTCAAATGTCCTTCATGACTCTTAGAGTATATAAATATGTCATCAATGGACACAATAGTAAATTGATCCAAAAATAGTTTGAACACATGGATCATCAAATCCATGAACACAACTGGTGCATTTGTCAACCCAAAAGACATGACCAAGAACTCATAATGCCCATAAATGGTATGGAAAGTAGTTTTAGGTATGCCTTCACTTTGTACCTTTAATTGGTGATATCCTAACCTTAAATCAATCTTCGAAAAGATGACTGCACTTTGTAATTGATCAAACAGGTCATCAATCCTAGGTAGATGATACTTATTCTTTATAGTGACATTCAGTTGTCTGTAGCCAATACATAGTCTCATCGAACCATCCTTCTTTTTCATGAAAAGAACATGAGCACCCCATAAAGATACACTAGGATGAATGAAACCTAAGTCCAACTCTTGCAGCTATACTTTTAATTCCTTTAACTCTGTAGGTGCCATCCTATAAGGTGTTATTGAAATAAGAGTTGTCCTAGGAATTAGTTCTATACAAAACTCTATCTCTCTATTGGGTGGTAATTTGCAAAGGTCTTTAGAAAATGTGTCAACATATTCTTGGACAATAGGAACATTTTCAACCTGTACACCTTCGGTTTTGTCATACACCACATGAGCTAGGTAACCTTAACAACCCTTCCGAAATATATTTCCCGCTTGAATGATAGAAGTTAGACCTGGGAAGAAGTCCCTATCTCCCTAAAATGAAGATTCAGGTTGTCCTGGCATACGGAATACTACTTCCTTTATGTAACAATGAACTAAGACATGATATGTAGCCAACCAATCTTTTCCCAAAATTAAATCAAACTCTTTAAACTCCAACAAGATCAAATCCACCATCAACTTATTATCACCAATCATAATCACACAAAGACTTATAGATTGTTTTAGTAATTAATGACTTTCCAAGAGGAGTAGATACATATAAAACAAAGTCCAGAGATTCAAGGATATGTTAGCATGCCATTCAAAATAACATGATATAAACGAATCATCATATACTATATATTCTTTAACTACCTTAACCAAACTTTTTATGTCTCCTAAAATCTCATATATTCTATTTCTTTCTATCTATGGAGTGATGGATGCTTCTCTTGTACATATCCTTGGTGTTATCTTGTACCTATAATAAAACAAGCAATACATTTAGAATCATCTTATATCGATCAAAAGATCATCATACCTAACAATTTTCATCTCCAAGAATTTATCTACAACATTATTCACAAATCAATTCTCTAATGTCATTCCGTTGTCAATATTCAATCATAGATCCTTAATTCCTTAATTTTATATACTTTCTCATTATCCATATACTTATTCATATGTTCTGCACATTCCAAAAGTTTACAAAATCCAAACCTAGCTGCTCTGATACCATATATTGTCACACCCCGAACTTGGGCCAATGTAAGTTCGGTAATAAATCGGATTTGACCTTGATATTGGTTCAATCTTTCATATTTTCGTATCAATGTCATGTATAACTATTTTTTTTTTATTCATTTTACTTAGACTTTTCGTTTTTAATTCATTTATCATTCCTTGTCATCACAATAGATCTTTTAAATAATCATCTAATAGTGGAAGCATAAAAATGATAACCATTTCTTCTTTACACATCTAAATCATGTACATAATGAAAATAATACTTTTATCTCATATTCATATATATAAACTATAGTCATTCATATCAATTAAAAAAAGGTTCATTGTTCCTTACATTACAATCTATAGTATGAAACAAAATGAGTCTTAAGAATATGATACATATTTATTTCATTACATCAATATTACAAAGTCTTTTAAAAGAAACTTAAATGATCAAAGCATATGTATCCGGTTCTTCTCTTGTTTGTCACTTCCTTGGATCATGACTTTTCATCTATGATGGTTGTCACTTTTAGGTGAGCATGATGGCTTAATAAATATACATGCAAATTATACCAATATAGGAGTCCAAATAATGGTATATGATTCAAAACATAGCTTGCATGTAAGCATTTTATATTCTAAACATGAAATTAATAAATGCTAACAATAACATATCAATTCATGGATGATGATTTGCAAATAAGAATCAAAAGTCATAAACAAAAAATAATAGAGGTTTAATAATTCAATAGAGATAACAATATATCATTTATTTGTTAGCATTTACATAATTAAATGATTCCATCATTATGTTTAATCTTTCATAGATATTTATATCACTTGTCATTAATTAGTTCATATACTTATTTTATATATTAATGAATTCCATATTTTAGTGATTCAATAATCAATGTTCAAATAATTCAATATTTCAATAGATATAGTTCAATAATTTTATATTTCAATGGTTCAATAAGTGGAATGACAATTTTTTCATTGTTACGACTTAATGGTAGGTCCCAAAATGATGTTCAAAAGAAGTTCAATGGGTCAATATATTTAAAATGATATTCAAAGAGGTTTAAAGAATTCATAACAATACTGGTTCAATCTCTATTATTGTGACTCAATGAGAAGTTCCAAAATAATATTCATAGAAGTTTAATGAGTCAAAACAATAATCGAATATCAATATCCATTATTGCGACCCAATAGAAGGTCCCAAAACAATATCCAAATGGTTCAATAAATCAATGCAATAATCAAATCTCTATTGTTGTGACCCACTGGGAGGTCCCACATATATTTCCGGTGTGGTCATCTATAACTTATCATTTTAGTGACCCAATGGTAGGTCTTATATAATCCCTTGTTGTGACCCAATGGTAGGTCCCAAATATTTACATTGTTACAACCCAATGGAAGGTCCCGTATAAATTACAATTGTTGCAACCCAATGGTAGGTCCCATATAACATTTTTCTTTTGTAACTCAAGGGAAGGTCCCAAAGAATTAATGACATTCAAAGGATTGCATATAATGATCATATGAATTGGTTTAAATGATATCAATAGGCCAATAAAGAAACTCCTATAGGATGAGGAAATGAGGCCAATATTCAATAACAATTCAATAATTTCAATACATGGAACAAGATCTATGATCATTTAATCAAGTCAATGTGAGTTCAATCGATTCAAGAGAGGTGGGGATTGAGTTTTCCTGAGAAATTTGGGTAGCGCTAAAAATATCTCAAATGAAGGTAACTAGATTGATCTAGGTCATTTGGGCCCTCACTTTACTCGGATTAATCGAAGAAGTGGTAATAAGGTTATTTTGGAAAGACTTGATAGGGGCGCTGCAAACCTTGAGTGGAATCTTATGTTCCCTAATGCAAGTATTGAAAATTATATTACGGGTGGTTCTGACCATTCTTTTATCATTTTGGATACTTGCTCAGATAATAAATTCGACCCTCGTCCCATTAGGTTTGAGTGGATGTGGACTTCTCATGCTGGGTGTAGTGACCAAATTGTTAAAGGGTGGCATAAGAGGAGTGAAGGGGGCAATATGGAGACTACCAAAGGTAACCTCAATAAGCTTCCGTTTATATTTAGAAAGTGGAATAAGAAAGTGTTTGGTAAGTTGAGAGAAAATATTGAGGCAAGTAGATATAAACTTGAATGTCTTAATTTGACTCCCTCTAAGGAATTCTTTGTGGAGAGAATCAAGGAAGAAGAAGACATTTTGGCTAAGCTACATGGTAGAGAGGAGATATTTTGGGTCCATAAATCTAGAATTAGCTGGTTAAGATGGGAAGACAACGACTCTAATTTTTTTCATCTCTCCACTATTGAAAGGAGAGCTTGGAATATGATTACACCCCTAAAGAATGATAATGAGGAGTGGGTTTTTGGTGATGCCTAGATTAAGGCATTATTGAACCAATTCTATTCTAATTTTTTTAGTTCTTCCCACCCTAGTGAAAAAGATATCTCAAAAATTACTAAAAAAGGCTACTTATTTCTTTCTAAAGAAGCAAATGAAATGCTAAATCTTCCATTTTCTAGAGACAAGATCAAGAGAGTTGCCTTTGATTTAAGTAAATTAAAACCCTGGACTTAACAGATTTCAGGCGGGTTTCTACCAAAAGTTTTCGGATTTGGGGGGTAATAAAACTCTAGATGCAGTTCTTGGCTTCTTTAACCTTCACTCCTCCCTTGAGTTTTTAAATTAGACATTTATTACTCTTATCCCTAAAGTTAAGAATCCAGAGTCCATTTTGTAATTCAGGCCTATTAGTCTCTACAATGCTATTTATAAAACCATATCTAAAACTATGGCAAATAAGATGAAGATTGTCTTTCCAAAGATTATTTCTCCAAATCAAAGTGTTTTTGTTAAATGAAGACTCATCTTGGACAATATCATCATAGTCCATGAAATTTTACGATTTCTTAGGGTGGACAAATCTAGATCTCATTAGATGGCTCTGAAAATTGAGATGAGTAAAGCTTATGATAGAGTTGAGTGGCCGATGGTTATTTCCATGATGTAAATGATCGGGTATAATGCTAATTGGAAAAAATGGGTTTTAGAGTGTATGGCTTCTATCTTTTATAGAGTCCTTATCAATGGTTCCCCAGGTGATTGTATTACTCCCACGAGGGGTATTAAACAAGGGGATCTGATTTCTCCCTTTTTGTTCTTCCAATGCTCTGAAGGTTTATTTGCGTCCTTACATGAGAGAGAGCGGTCCAGTCATATTTTAGGCATTAAGGTTAGAGCTAGAAGTCCTATTATCACTCATCTTCTCTTTGTGGATGATTGTTACATCTTTTCTAAGGTTAAGATGGATGAGAATAAAATTATCTAAGAATGTCTCTAAGACTAAGAGTTTAGAAAGGTTTTGGGTCAAGAGATTAATCATGAGAAGTCTAAATTGTATTTTAGTTTTAACACTCCTATACAGATTAGAAGAGTGGTTCAAGAGGTTATTGGTATGAAAAATTCTCAATCCCTAAAAAATTACTTGGGGCTTCCTTCATCTATTAGTAGAAAGAAATCCTCTTTATTTGCTTTCATCAAGGAAAAAATTAGGCATAAAATATAGGGGTGGAAGTCCAAATTTCTTAGTTAGGTTGGTAAAGAGATTCTTATTAAGTTTGTGGTCATTGCAATTTCGTCTTATGCGATGTTGTGTTTTCTGTTCCTAAAAAAATTTGTAATGATATAAATTGCAATCAAAGGAAATTCTGGTGGGGTAGTGATGACTCTAAGAAGAAAATGAATTGGATTAGTTTAGACAAGTTGAAGGTTAGTAAAAGGGATGACAACCTTGGTTTTAGAGATCTTCACGAATTTAACTAAGCTTTGTTTGCTAAGCAGTCTTAGTGGCTCCTTAAAAGTCCCAACTCCTTATGGGCCCATTTCCTAATGTCTATCTATTTTCATGAATCAAATTTCCTTAGTTCTAGTCCTGAAAATGACAGCTCTTAGGCTTGGAAAAGCATCCAAAGGGATAGAGAGTTACTTATGGGAGGGCTCAGATGTAACGTGGGTTCGGGTGATGATATTGATATATGTAATGATCCTTCGATTCCCCATCCGAGGAAAATTTTCATTTTTCATCTCAGGGATTATCACTAGTTTTGCTCCTTTTCTGGTTTCTAGTCTCATTAATCAGGAATCTCATAAGTGGGATCTCTCCTCTATTGCCAATTTTGTTTCCAAAGAGGATTTGGAGGGTATTTCTCAAATTCCTCTTAGTAGAAGCTTTCCTAAAAATGAGCCCATCTGGCATTTTGATGTGAAGGTGTTTTCTCTGTCAAATTGCCCTATCAACTTGCTATATCCCCCTAGTCACTCCCCCCTTAGGGATTCTTGGTTCCCTTAAAGCCAATTGTGGGGTCTCCCCATCCCTCAAAAGATAAAGCATTTCATATGGGGAACCTGTAATGATGTTATTTCTACTAGAGCTAATCTTAAGAAAAGAGGGATTGATATTGATGATTCATGCCCCCAGTGTAATTTGTCTCAAGAGTCTACTGCCCATTGCCTCTTATTATGTGATTTTCCTAATATGATTTGGTTTTCTTTGCATCTTTCTCTTAGGTTTGTTAGTGATCATAACTTATCATTTGCGGAGTGGGTTATGAACTAGTTCAAGTTAGAAAATTCCTCCCCTCATGTTGATACTAATATTATTGCTGCTATTGCTATCTTTTGTTGGTTTAATTGGAAATCTAGAAATGATATTGTCTTTGGTAATGATTTCAATGCTCCTTCTAGGATTATTTTTTTATGTTTGTAGGCTAATTCAGGACTAAAATGGGGTTGTGGATGAGCATGATGAGAACAGTTGGTACTTCTTTTTGGGCTCTCCCTCCTCCTGGTGTCACAAAAGTGAACTTTGATGTAGCTTTTTTTAGTGATAGTGGCAAGGATGGAGTTGGAGTAATCATGCATGGAGTATATGGTTCATTTTTGTTTCCTTTGTTAAAGCCGGGCATGGCTAGGTTTGTAAAAGTGGCTGAATGCTTGGCTGTCCATTGTGGACTATTAAAGGCCTATGATTTGGGGATGAGAAATATTTCTCTTGAAAGAGATAGCAAGAGGGTTATTGCCTATCTGTTGGGTGATGAGCTTCTTTGGCCTTTAGATTTTAAAGACATTATTTATGATTGTAAAACTATTATGTCCTACTTTGATTCTTGTATGTTTGTTTGGGTTAAGAGATTTGCGAACAATGTGGTTCATATTTCAGCCTCTAAAGATCTCTCCCTTTCCTCCTTTTGGTCTAACTGCCCTCCGAATTAGCTAGTGCAACACTTAAAGTTGGATTTATGTTTTCCCTGGCTTCTTGCCTTCTTTAATGCATATGTTTTCTTATAAAAAAAATTGTATTTTATCTTGTTAGGTATGTACAAATCAATTCAAAATAGAGTATTCACATTAGATTCAATCTTCTCGAGCAATCTAGCTCGATCTTAGTTATAAATAGATCAATAATTATAAGTCTCAAATCATAAGATGATTCCATAGGTTCTAATAATTAATTCAATCATAATTCATATTCAATAATTTGATATTCACATAAATAGATCACATTTCTTCAATCAAATCATAGAAATTCAGATTTTTATTGTTCAAATGATATTCTAATACATGAGATAATTACTTATTTCAAAGGAATCAAAATATTCAATCAATTTTTTCATCTATCATAGTTAATTTGTAAAATCAATAGTCAATTCATATATAAATTCGATGATAATCACTTTCTTGTGTTCAATTTTCTTGTAGATCAAAGGATTTCACATATTCTTATGGATTTCAAATGAGATTCACATAAATCATTCATATTTGATTCATAATCAATTATTCATAACAATTTATGTCAAATTAAAGGTAGATCCATGTCAGTTACATATTCAAACATGAGAATTCAAAAGAAAATCAATGGATCTATCAATAGAATAAAATATGAATTCAAAAACTTCTATAGATTAAAAAAATGATGATTTCAATAATGAAAATTTACATAAAATAGAAGATATATCAATGATGAAGAAGAGGGAAAGTGCATACTCAACATGTACATTTGCACAAGCTTTTCTTTCTTTAGATCTACTTTCTGTCTCTAGATTTGTCCTCCAATTCACCTCCAAATTTTAGATCTTCATACTATATAAGATCATTTATCATAAGAATTATATATTTTTATTGAATTTCTCAATTCATAACTTGATCCACAATGGATGGACAATAACTTACCAAATTGGGAGTTTCTTTTTCTAGATTCTCCTAAATTCCTCTTTCTTCTCTTATTTTTTTTTTCTTTGGTTTTAGATTCAAATGAGGTATAATTTAAGTATGCATTTTATCAGATCATTCTATGATTTTAGATGTTTTCTCATGTGTTAGGCATGCTTTAGGGTTAAAAAATTATCAAAGATGGTAAAATTTCATATTTTTTGCATTTTCCTCCTTTATAATTGATCATAGATGCCCCATGATTGATCATGGGTTAATGATCGATCATTAAAACTTCATGACCGATTAAACATAATGTTTTTTTTTTTATATCATTTTAGTTTATAGGTTTGCTATGACGGATCATAGCTTACTAAATGACCGATCATACGTATGGTCACTCATAAAAATCCCAATTATTCTTCAGCTTAGATACCTCTTACGAAAATGGCCATAACTTTTTCTAGAAATTAGTTAAAGTGTTGGAAAGTAGACTTTTATCTCTTTCCAATGATATATGGTTTGCACTATAATTCTTTTGAGATTGGTATATGTGTGCCTATGAATTTACCTCAAATACACTCTTACAACTTTTAAACTTGATAGGTTAACGACTTACCTTTGTTTTCCTTACTTTTAATTCATCCTATTGGGTTCTAAACACCAAAATAGACTTTTTAAAAAATGCTAACAGATAATTTTACCCTTATACATATGTAATTACAGTTTTACCCTTCTAATGCATTATAGGGTATTATAGAATGTGTCTGGAATTTAACTCGAGATCCAAGCTGGAGAAAACTTGAGATGCATATGAGTAATTGGTATCTACCAATGGTCTCTTTTGTAATTGGTGCATGGACAATATTTTTTACAATAAGAGCAATGATGCCTTTCGGATAGTAAGTGAAAATGAAATATTTGGAAGGAAGAGGATGGATCAATATTCTTATTCCAAGATGACTAACTAAGTTGATTTTTGGAAGCTACATATGTGTTATTGGCCTTGTTATGATCACATTAGGTGATATAATAACTAAATTAATTTGATGCACTATATATAGCTAGTACATAAGACTAATCCTTGTCTCTAGTATAGTGGTTTAGTATTGAATAGGTGAATTAAGTCAAGAGTTATATGATTTGTGTTTCAAGTGTAGTGTTATATTGTTGGTGACATTGGATTTGCTTGAATATTCAAGCAAGTAGGTTCTTGGAAAAGATGTAAGTGAAGTATAATGTTTGATCTTTATGGTGGCTGAAAAAGAAGCCAATGTCATTTTCTAGCCATTGGATTAAGATCAAATCCAATGGATGTGCATTGAATTTCAATTTTGAAATTGCCTTTCCTTGTGTATAAAGGATTGTATTAGGATTTGACTCTATATAACATTTTCATAACTGTTTAGTGATTAAAAGATGAAAAATTGTTTGGGAGGCTTTTCTGGGAAGGGTGTAAGAAGGTTATAGGAAAAGGTTTGGAATTCTTTGTATTCTCTTAAAGGTTTGGATGAGAATGTAAGGCTGATAAAGGCCTTGTATTTCATTGTGTTATTCATTTAGTGGAACTTGATTTCTCATCTCATTGATGGAGTTAGTCCGATCAGTTTAATGTGTTTTGATCCGTGTGCTTGATTTCATGAATTACTGAATTAATAATGATAGATTTCACCTTAAATCACGATTAAATCACACAACACCACTCATTTATCTCAGGATTATAAAAGGTAGAGATTTGTTGGGAAAGTATATTAAATTCAATCTGAGATGCAATTCAGGTGTATAATTTGGAGAGAAAAAAACTTTGATTCAAAATAGGGGTTGACCCTACCCACACATCGAATAGGGTTTTTTGCATGGTTTTAATTGGGGTTTCTTGGGATTCATGTCACCACACCATTACCTCTTCATTGATAGTGAAATTTTTTCTTCTTGTTTTCTCTCATGGAGCTAGGCTTCAAAGCCAAACCACATATATTGTTTGTGTGTTTTGTGGGATTGTTGTTGTTGGTATTTCTTTCCTATTTTATTGCATATGAACTCCAAATCTAAGTTTTGGGCACAACGGTATTTATAAAAAAAAAATCGGAAAGATAAGAGAAAAATATAATAAAAAATCGACCCCTTAAATTCACTCAAACATTGATTTTCTCGTGCAGAATTATACTGCAGGAAATACCTAACAACTCATGAAGTGTCATATTTGTTTAATATGTTGGTTTCATTGTCATTTACCACTACGACTGTGTCTGATGGCATTCCAGAGGTAAGTTTTTTCCTATGAAACCAGGAAATCCTTACATCTGATTCACTCAGAAAACTACCATGGAAAACAACTTCGGTATTCATGTGATTTCATCAGGAAAACAAATGCGTTAAAACCCATCCCTTTTTATTTCCGACAAAAAATGCTTGAATTTGCCTTGGTTTTTGAGAGAAATCACCCAACCGTCATCCCAACGGTCACTTCTCAAAGCGATGGAGTCTCCATTAACAACAATATCAAACTTGATCAAGGTTGTGTAAGTTACCTCCATTTTTTTCATTTTTCCCCCTTTTCTCTCGTCCTTGTGGTTCTTCCACACCATGAACCACAAAGTTCATGCATGTTTTGTTTTTTGGTTTCTTCTAAAACATCGACTGTAATGTTTTCAATTATGGTGGTTTTTTTTTTTTTTTAGATTTCATATAAAAATGAGGGTTTTGGGTGGTTTCTTTGCAGGGTTTAGTTACATAGATTGCAATGTTCTTATGATGCCTTATGTTTTTTTGCCATGTCTTGAAAGTTTATCTATTAGACGCTGCCACAAATTGAAGGCGTTAACATGTCGCATCTCCTCCACTGTTCCACTGATGAATCCCCTAATTTTTCACAATTGTTTTTACCCTATAATTGTTTCAAGGGTTAGGGTTGAGATGTCAAAGACTCTATAGTTTTGGAGAATAGCCTTGTTTTTTGGCTTAGGAATTACACAACCCTCAGTTGTTCATGATTGTGTCCAAGACATCATGGGGTTTGACAAGGAATAAAATGGGTAAGACTTTGAAATGTAATCAAAGTATGTGAATAATGAGGAAAGACTTTGGGTTTCCTAAAATGGGTTGAGAGATCCAAATTGTTTACAGGTTTTAAGGAGATATAAGACTTTGATCTGTGGAATTGAATAGTTCATTTTCACGAATGGAATACAGAGTATGAGTAGGTTTGTGGACAAATTTTGATAACTATTGTTTTGTGCAACAAAATTATGATAATTTCTTAGTAAAGAGAGCAGTGTGTATTTTTTATTATTTTTTGAAATTTTAGTAAATTTAAACGTGAATTACGACCCAAATAGTTGGGATAAGACTGTTAGTTGTTGTTGTTATTAAACGTGAATTAGTGGTTGGTTGCAAATGTATGTAAATTAAAGCCATTATATTTTTGAATTTCTATTGAGAAAACTTTGGTATGATGACATTTTTGTATTTATTTAATATATAAATAAATTTAACTTTCATAGTTAAGTTCATTTAATAAGAGATTCGTTGTTTTATTTATTTTTGACAATCTTAAAGAGTTGTTCTCAAGCCCTATATCATAAAACTGACATTCAAATCAGAATGAGTGTGCTGGGTTTTACTGCCGATTTGCATGATAAATATTCTGTAATATTACAGGCATTGTACTAGAGTTGTATCCTATGACTTGGGGATTTTTCTATAAGTATCAATGTCAGCTAGTGGATTTGCACTTTTCTATTATTACTAGCATTATATTCAAAATTTAGAATAACATTTTTAATTATGTTGTTTATGGGAAAAGAATGAGAAGAATTTAATGATACACCTTGAGGTTTTGCTATTTCTTGTTTAAGATTCCTAGCATGATGAATTATATATTAAATTGTTGATCATTATTATATGTTTTATGAATTTTTATAAGTCATTCATAGATAAAATCTGAACTATTTGTTCTTAAATAAGACATGATAATATCTAAGTAATTTTTATAATGCATACCAAGTTAGATACAATGTAGGTCTAGTTAATTTTTATTAAGATCTCAAGTAACATGATCTAAGTTTATAGAGTTTAAACCTTAGTTAGATTTTTTGGAACTTTCATGTGGACTTTGACGTTGGCAACAACTACGATTCGGAGGAAGAAATGGTCTAGGTGGTAGGAGCAGCTTGTGCCATTGCAGGTGTAATACTTTCGGTGGTTGCAATAGTGTATTATACTGACTATATTGATAAAGGTCCTAGGGAGAACACTTATCTTACTCTTTGTAAGTTTATTCAAAGGGTTGTCTCATCAGATGAGCATTGCCACAACCTCCTTATAATGAATGTCGACTACTTCTGTCGATTTGTTGATGAATTTCAAAGATGTGGAAGTTTGGAAAACACCATCCACTCACTACAACAAAAATGGCTTTTAGCAACGTTTAAAAAACGTTGTCTATAATTATAGACAACATTTTTTGAACACTGTCTGGATGTGTGTTGTGAAAAATCGAAAACTTTAGGAAGCATTTTAAAAACACAACATAAAGTCACTTTAGGCTAAAAACGCTGCATAAAGTCACTTTAGACAACGTTTTTAAAACACTTTCTATAGTGTTATTGACTTTATGCAGCATTTTAAAAAAACTATCTAAAATATGCTTAAATATTTTTAAAAAAAACTAAAACTAAAATTATAAACAATGTTTTCAAAACACTGTCTAAAGTATGCTTAAATAGAAAAAAATAATAATGATGGGAGGCTTAGACCTAATTAGTACCATATCTGATCCAATTATAAGAGGGTCTGGGTTCCCCATTATAGTTAGAATTGGTCTAGTAGACCTGTCTAGAGCTGCTCCACAACCAGACTCATTAAATAGACATTTATTTAATATTATATAAGTTTTCATTGTATACACAAATTAAGGCATCTTTTTCATTTTTGTGTGTGTATATATAAGTTGGATTGTAAAACAAGTCAATTAGTAAAAGATTAGTATGAAACTCAATTTAATGAGGACATTGATAATCATAATATGGAGGAGTATGGTCACTTAATTAGGATCATAATGATATAAAAGACCACTGCATTACTGAATATTCTTATATGATAAATAATGAACTTCTTTCATTTCCTGTTGGCTAAGCATGATGATGATTTGGACTAGTTGTTGAGAACCATTTGGCAATTACAATAGTAAACATAAA
>JAOXJP010176759.1:0-12549 GCA_025762735.1 Platanus orientalis
CCTTAGGAAAAAATCGAGGGTCTAGAGTGCCAAATTAGGAAAGAATGGGGATGACCTAAAAAGGGGAGGTTATCTAACCACCTTGGTTTCTTAGGATGTCTAAAATCAATTTTAGAGAGTTAATGCTACCTATTGAAAGAAACCTCTGGACCCTGAGCCAAAATTAGGTGCTGACAAAGCCCACTTTAAGTTTAGGCAATGAATTGGGCTAAAAAGAGAACAAAATTGAAAACAAAGAAAGTAAGAGATGAAATAGGAGAAAGGAAGTCATTATAGAATACCTCTCTCATCTATTTTCTTTTTTTTTGGTGTGTTTGTTGTAGAACACTAAACTCATTTAAGCCCTTGGATCAGTAGCTCACTTGGGGAGTCATGCTTTGCATTCTTGGGTTCAAAAACCATCTTAATCCAAGTGTGTTCTTGTAGGAGAACCTCCACTCAGTTGATGATGCTACCCTTGTCTTTTTGACTCAATTTTCATCTATATTAAACAACTTGATAAGGAAACTGCTGAAATTTTCAAAAACTTGAACAAGTTTTCACATATATTTTGAACACCCAACTCTGAGGGTACCAACCCATTGAGAGACAATGAGTTGATTCCGAGCATGGTTGTATCCTGGAGGTACTTGCACAATCTAATGAGAGACCTCGCCTAGCTTCAAGAAATGCAATAACGGCACCTTCTTGACTCGGGTCACTTGATTTTGACTCTATTAAATTCAAATACTTGACTTTAAAGATTACACTTATTCAAAATTATCGGATTGCCAAATCCAACATAGGACTGAGGTAAGTTGGTATAGGGAGGCGTCTGATTAAAATTCAGTTACACATATTGAAAATGATCACCTTAGACTGCTGAGGTGGAACCGTGGAAGCCCACTCGCTATAACTAGTGGATATTGTCATCGTTTCCTTCTCGAAAATGGTGGGGTAAAGAATCTCTGTCTGGGCCGGCCGGTTTGATAATTAGTCATTGGTGGGTCACTGGAAAGATTGTGCGTGAAGGTTCTTTCTATGACAAACTGAAAGGACGGTGTTGGGTGTGTTTCTAGGAAGCACTTGGCACCGACTATATCATTTTGAGTAAGCTTGCTTACGCCAGGTTGACCACCACAAAACTACAACTAAGAGGATCAGTTACCCGACCGGGGTTTCGCCCATGCTCTCTTGTCTCAAAGATTGTGGCACACCACCATCCTCTCGTTGGATAGCATGGGTTCAAACTCATGAAATCGAAAGTTTTTCAACTTTTATGCTAGTGGACAATGGGTGGGAAAGGATGATAGAAAAAATGGAATGGAATGAACCCCCGCTTCTACAAGATATGCCTGTCTAACACTTTGTTACTTTACGTCTTCTTCTTTTTTATGATTTTTAACTCCTATTATCCTTTCGTGTGGCGGAGACTTGGTATTTAGTAGGTCAATGGTGAAGATATTATCTGGACACACAGAATCGTCCCATAAGATGCTGGAATCCCTCCAGAATCTACTGTATGAACAACGGGACCAGTAAGAGTAAGGTCTGCTTGGGCGGTTGGAGACTATCTTATCCGTTCTATAATTTCAGGTCGTGTGGTTTGCGCATTCAAAGACTTCTTTCTTGTTTTTTTTCGGTAGGGACATTCAAACTTCAAAGACCCCTTTTGTCATCCAATCAAGTTCTTCCTATTTATACCTAGGACCAGAACTACTGTTACATTTCTATCCCTGACTAATAACATTTCATGTAGGGTGGCACCGGGTTGGTTGGGTCGGGTTAAAGTTTGATTAATCACTAAAGGTAATACTGAATAGCTATATATAAACACAGCTCCAATCTAATGAGTCCGAATCCTCTACAATAAGTTGAAATATATTAGTGGGTTGAGTTCGGATAATAGCTATATACACAATCCCACTAATTACTCTTTTTCGATGTACGAAATAGGCTTTGCCCGAGCCCAACTCGTTTCAAATCGGATTGAGAAATCGCAATCCCTAAGTAAAAAGGGCTAATATTGTAATTCGTGGGTTGAATTCGGATAATGTTGGTGGGTTCTTCTTTTAGGTCACGTTGTTTTTAAGTCATAAGATGGAAACATCGTAGAAGAGACATATCACTTTTGACTAAAGTTTTGTATGATGCACCAAAAACTAATTTGGGACCCATAAATAGTACCTTAAGACGAATGCAATGTGAGGGTCGCTTGATTCAACAAATTCTGGGTTTCCAGAGGACTGGAATGCCGTTGTTTCGGAGGGATTATGATGATGAGGAGGAGGATTATCTAAGAAGCACAACTCTCCCCACCTACCTCCGCAGTTCGAGGGGGGAACTCCATTCCCTCCTTTACGTTCATGTTCATGTTCATGGAGACCCTCTTTCCCAGTGGAAAAGTGAGGCCATCTTCGGCTGTGCCTTGTCGACCATTGTGGGCCTCACCAGCTCCATGTACCAAGCAAAAGGCCAAGATCCTTTTGACGCATATCCACTGTCTAATGTGATCTCCATGGTGGCTTTGCTTGTTTGCTTCTGCGCCACCCTCAAGACTGAGCGCACTTGGGCCAGAGTCAGCTTCTTCTCGGCAACTATGGCATTGGTTTTGCTAACTTCGGTTCCTCTACACAACAAACTAGGATGGCCAGCGTATCCCTTGTGTGGTTTCCCTTTGGTGCTTCTAATGGTCAAGCCATTAAAACAGCAGTTCAAGTGGGTTCAATGGAAAGCTGTGGAAGCCATGCTTGGAGCGTTGGACATGCTCAGTAGTCTCCTTACACCCTCTGGTATTCATCTGCCATATCAGCTGCCGGTTTAGATATGGTTATTAATTCAATGTCTGAAGACTTTGAACGTTTGCAGCCCCTAGATCGATCAGGTTGGACAGTTCTTAATTCTTGGTCAGACTTCATGTCGAGATTACGCAAGTATGTGGTTATGGTAGGGACGTAGGGTGTAACTTATTTGCCTGTCACTTGTTATCTATAACATCTTAATTATGGTTATCGTTATGGAAGGCTTTTGTCTTGCTTCATTGCTTGTTAATTAACCAGCTGAAAGGCCAAGATTTGGCCCCTTTCCGAATCGATGTTATGGCTACTAACAACGGGTTGTACTGAATATCTGTAACGATGATTCTTTGGGAAAACTAATCTATCACCATCCGACTATTTGGGCGTTTTTTGGTTTTTGAGGATGGTATCGTAGTTATAAGAACCTATTCGAGGAAACTGGAAAGTAGGAACTGGACACCTAATCGAGTTGCTTCATTGTAAGGGCTGAATCTGCATGAACCGATCAAAACGACTTAGGGGTGGCCTAGGGGTGGCCACTCATGTTGGTGGATCGGGTTTGTATCGTGTCAAGATAAGGGCATACCACTATATGGCTCAACCCTAACCCAACCCATTTAGTAATTAATCGTGTCAAAGCTGGTCAACCCACTTTGATCCAAAACACGTTTACGTGTATAAGTGGGTGTTGGGTTCCTTGGTTATATAGTAATTCATGTTGGCGGGTCATATTTATGTTGTGTCAAGTTAAGGGTATACGACTATATGGCTCAACCCTAACGGACCCATTTATTAAACGTGTCTAAGTGGGTCAACCCACTTTGACCTGAAACACCTTTGCAGTCAACCTTAACCCAATTATTTCGTGTTGGGTTCATATCAGCAAAAATTGCCACCCAATAGTTGAGTATTGTCATTTTCGTAGTAGAATTCGTGGATAGCCTTGAAGCCTATGTCATGCACTTGTGGAAACTAACGACGGAAGTCATATTCTGTGGGTCTCATTATAAAGTGGGATCTCTACCAAGTGTTGTTGCTACTGTATACTTTTCTTAAATAGGCTACATTGTAGGACTGAGGTAAAGCATCTATTAACATTTAGTAACAAATCGTAAATGATCACTGTAGACTGTTGAGGTAGTGTTCATCAGAAAATGGTTTTCAGGCATGTCAGTGCCTCGTGGGCACAAAGTCTGGCCTTTCCTACAACCCCTGGCACTGAAGTAAACAACAAGCAAATTGAAAAGGGTTCTCAGGTCGTCTGTCCAACCACCAAATTTGTATTATTCAAGCAATTTGGGAATGGGAGGGTATTCATTCCAAATGGATTCGTTTTACCTTATGCAAACCAGGACTTCGCCGCATTTAATACCATAATAATCAAAGAAACAATAAGACTGAACTTAAAGTAGAGTGCAATTCATTAAAAAGAAAAATGTTGGGTTAATGTCTTGTATTCAACCCGAGATATAACCTGGGATGATGATCCGAAAAGCTCGAATATGACCCGAAAATTTGGCGAAGGTGAGCAAAGCGAAATTTTTTTGACCCGTTCTGTATCAGCTTTGGGGTCCGGATCCAACCCGCACAGATTAGGGTTTTGGGGGTTTTATATTTAGGGTTTTCTCGATTTCCATGCCATCGCACTATTCATTGTAATCTCTGTTCTTCGATCATAGTGAAAGCTCTTCTCTGTTTTCACTCGTAGACGTAGGCTTCAAAGCCGAACCACGTAAATCATTTTGCTCTTGTGGTGTGATTGTTTTCTCTTTTATTTTCTCTATTCTTCTTTGTTGCATGCGATCATAGATCTAGGTTTCCGCACAACAAAAAACTTATAGATTCCATCTTCTTTCACCAGCAATACACATTTTCCAAATCAAACCACTATAAATATGCAAACCGGAATCGAAAATAAAGACTGAAAATCAGAAGTACTGACCTTCAAAAGTGTATAGAAACAACTTTCTGCACCTAAACACCTAGATACAGGTGATTGGGAGTGAATTCTACCTAATGTGATGATGAGGATTATTGAAAATAGGCTAACAAACTAAATCTAAGATAAATGATGATGTTTGTGTCGGTTTGATGATCGAGTGATGTCTTTTCCTCCCTACTAAAGCTGGTATTTATAGAGCTTTGTATCTCTGATCAAGGGTACCTTTTCATTATTCATAGATTTCAGGTTAATCGTGGATGATCATGGATTTTCTTTAGCCATTCATGACCAATTATGGTTAATCATGGCCCATTCCATTCCTCACCTTCCCTTGTTTCACCAGAAAGCAAATTCTTCTTTCAACGACTTTGAAATCATGTTCTATCTTGAGCCATCTTATTTCCTGATTTTTCTCAATCACTAACCCTTATCCCATGCACATAGGACATATAGTTTTATCCAGTCAACCTTTTAAATTTCATTTTAATTTCACCTATTAAGTTAGCAACACCACCTTAACTTATTTTTTTCTAGCACAATCACTACCCCCTTTATTTAAGTTTTAAAATTCAAATAAAGGTGATTAAGACTGATGGGACTCTCAATGCTGAAAACTACTCCTTCCCAAGTAAAACCCTCAATTTCCTATCTTTAGGGCTTTTTATTCTCTTGTAAAACCCTTCCTTAGCTCCTCGTTTATCTATTAGACCTTCCGTTTTCTACTTTCTCCTCTACTTTCTTCTCATGTTCCTTCCTCGGTCTGGACCACCTCCTATGGCTTCTTCTTCTTTTGTTAATCCTCTTTTTACCAAACCCTCAATTGTGTCTGGAGT
Organism: Platanus orientalis; assembly: GCA_025762735.1. NCBI lineage: Eukaryota > Viridiplantae > Streptophyta > Magnoliopsida > Proteales > Platanaceae > Platanus > Platanus orientalis. Next base: position 5,553 of record JAOXJP010176759.1, read on the forward strand.
TATGGGTCCTGTCCTCTGTAATGACCCAGTTTCTGCCCTAGATGGAGCTGGTGCTATTGCCATTGGTCCCTCCTTTGTCTCCCCTATACCTTCTCCCTGTTGCCACCATCTATCCTCTTTTTTCCTGTGGAGCAACTCTTTTTCCAATAAGGCTTTCTCAATTAGGGAAAATATTTGACCAAATACTCACCAAAAACTTGGCCTAGACCTAACAACCTTTTGATTTCCTAGCTTGATCGAATACAAGGGACTTTTTGGTCATCTCTAGCTAGAGTTAAACATTTTTTAAGCCATTCAAGTCTCACAATATTGTTTTCTCATAGACCGGTTGCGACTTGCTGTTGTGGCTTATTATTGGAGTTCGGTATCCAACACCTTCTTCTTTGGTTGTGGCCCCATTGATATCAGCATGATGGATATGTATGCTTTAACCTCCCTCCTAGTCGAAGGCGATGAGATCAGTGCCCTTATCAATCAAGAATTGACTTTTGGCATTTCTAACGCCTGTGCTTCTTATGGATCTTTTATTTTGACCAAGGTTAGTACTAAGGGAAGTGAAGTCAGCCACTAAAAACATTGTTCCTTCTTGCTTTGTTGATTATTCCATTTTCTAATTTATGCTCAGTCTGGACAAATGACCAAGGAATTTAGTTGCATTGCCAATGCACTAGAGGTAGTCGGGAGACTCACATTAGCCCCATTTGTCTTGTCATACACATACAGTGGTTTGTGGGAAATTTTTAGTTGCAAGTTAAATCCCTCTGGAGGGCCATACTAGTTTATCCAACTCTATCTTTATGAAAAATTTTCAGACTTAGAAAGTTGTTCTTCAGTCGCCATTGAATTCTGGCAATGCTATAGTCATTAATGGATGATAGCTCCCTAGAATCGGTATGAGTTCAATTACTTTTTTAGCTTTTATTCAACTAAAATGTCATTCCCTAAAAGCATAGACTTTGATAACTCTATGGATCCAACACAAATATATTCACTACCATCTATTGATCCCAATGAAATGATTTAGGTTCAACATCTATCTATTTGAAATATAAGAGACTCGGGTTACATTCTTTTTGGTTCTTACAAACTAAAACGTCAATCTCTCTATCTTATCTCTCAATTTCTCTTCCTAAATTGATTCTTCTACTCTGATATCCTTATATCTCCTACCTTTACTATTATTTTTTATTTCTTCCCCCAAAAGATTATGCTTTTTTTATTCAATGAGCATTTGGGGGTGATCCTTCTAACCGATTGAACACAACCTTCTAAAAAATCTATTAATTTGCACAAGATAAAATATTAAGAGCGATGGGACTTATTAGTTTTCGTAAGGAAAAATACCAAAAATTAAGGTAAAGAAAACTTTCAATAATTCAAAACTTGATTCAAAAAAATTCATCAATTCTTCATTATATTGCTTATTTATAGCCCTTCAATTCAAAGACCCAAAAAATATAAATGTAATACCCCGCATCTACTTTTAGTAAGTGTTGGAAACTTAGACCCGACATTGTGTGTCTACATATGGTATATTTTGAATATGTGAACAAGAGGGCTAACGTCGGTGCTCTAGAGGCCTAAACATGGCCTAGGTATGATTAGAAGAGACTTGACCTAATTGTGATGGATTTGGAAAACCCAAAAGCCAAAAACTTTAGAATCTGACATTGGTGATCAATCACCAACTTTGTTCAAGCCATGAGAGGTAGTTGTTTGTATGAGCATGTCATGATAATCCACTCGCGTCAATATAGACAAAGTCAGGAATTAAAAAAGTTCAATTGGAGGAAGGATTCACAATTATGGTTTAATGATGAGACCTTAACTCCAAGTAGCAACGAGTTAAACTTGGAAAGGCTATGCACCGAGGGAGGGCTACCCTTGGAGTACTTCACACTAGCAGAGTTCTGCATAAAAAAATGTTCATGCTATGTTGACCATGGAAGTTATTATGGAAACGCTTAGCGTGGCTCCTCAAGATTGTTTGAGTTGCATTAATGGTCACACTTGAGCTCAATGGCTTGAATAAGACTTAGGATACCATAAATGTTTTTTTGCAAAAGGGATATCAAAAGCTTATGGTAAAAAGTTTAACTACAATTATTTCCTCAAAGGAAGATTGGCTTAGAAAACAATATTGCCTTTGGTTGTGAAAAACCCAGGTACGGGAAAATAGTATTTTTCTTGGAAAGGGCTATGTCAGGTTAGTAATGTCCTCAATGGGATTGTATATCAATTTATACACATCGATGGTATGAAGCATGTGCAGGGAATCGATGAATATTTGAAGCATATAAACCTCCAATATTGGGATAAAAATATCTAAAGACAAAATGCCCTATTAATTTTTTTATGAGTCAAAATGTACAAAGGCTCATGTTAAGATATCTTTGGGTAAAAATATCATATTAATAATATTATGAGATAATATAGTATAAAGATGCTTATCAAGACAATACATCATTTTCTAAAAGCCTTGATAAAGGCATATAAATCATAAAAATGGCTTGCTATTAATCACCATGAGGCACAAAGGCTGGTATTAGGTGAGGTATAGGTTGTAGTAAAAGCTACTCAACCTACCTATCACTATGAGCAGAGGAGCCCAAGGTGAGATGTGTTTTTCACCTCCCTAGAGATCACCTCAGGCGTCGCCTTAAGGAATAGTTTTGTAACACCTCTTAACATTCATAAAGGGTAAAAAAGTAATTGAACATAAGTAAGGGTAAAATTTGTCATTAAAAGCTTTTAGATAGACCATAATGGAGTTTGAGTTAAACGAATTGGAAGTGAGGACAAACCAAAGTGAACCATGAATTTGTCAAATCCTAAAGTTGACCCAAAAACGTATTTGGGGTAACTTCATAGGTAAACCTGTATCAACCTCAAAACAATTAAGGAAAAAACCGTACATCATTAAAAAGATCAAGGAGTCTACTTTTTAATGAAACAAACGGCGAGCAAATCCAAGTCCGAATGAAAAATTTATGGGAGTTTGCCTGTAAAGTGTCTATGATGATCAATCCAAAGATTGATCCTAAAATAGGTCCTAAGATAGATCATGGGATAGATCCTATAATCAATCCTAACATCCAGACACTAATTTTTTTGGTAAAATACATGGTTTTTCCCTAGGGAACCTTATCTAATGGTGATGGGACCCACATGAGATGAAATATAACATAAGAAAGGCCCAAGTAAACCATAGAAACATAAGAAAGACTTGGAAAGGAAGGGACGAAAGGGAAAGAAGAACTTAGGAAAACTTAGGGGAAGACAGAAGATCATCTTCTCCACAAGGCTTGGTAAGATTTCAAAATCTAGATCTAGCTTAGATCAATGTTTATTTACTATTTTCTACTCTAGTTTGTGTTTTTTACCATAGATTTATGATTTAACCTTAGGAAATGAAGGAAATACCAAAGGAAAATGGATTTTTTCTTGAGGATCTCCTAAGAGAAAATGAGAAAAACTTGAGTATGTAGATATGCAAAACTTACACTATTTTTCTTAGTCTTCTTGGTTCTTAGATGTCTTGTGTGGTTTATATGAAGGCTTTCCCCATATGATTGAGAAGCTCTTTGTAAGAATCATATAAATCCTTACCTATTATGTGATTTGTAATGAGATCTTGCCATATCATGTTTGGATCTTAGAAATCCTTAATTTAATTTGAAAAGAAAAGTGGTTTTACATGATGTGTATATGTATTTTCTTAAAATATTGGATTTCATAAGTTTTGATAGATTGTAAGTCAAGAATGTATGAATCTATGGTCTCCATGATAGTTATTAACGCATGAAAAACTTGATTTTTTATGAATAACATGACTCATTAAATAGTAGTTAAGCATATTTTAACATAATAATGTGAGAATGAAGAAATTAATTAAGTATGCATGTAGAAAATGATTATGATGTTTGAAAAAATAGTGGATTAATGGCTATAGATATGAGAAAAACAAAGAAGTAACAGTTTGTAGTAGACTAGTTCACAACACATAAGAACGCTCTCTTTAAGTCTTTACTTGCTCCATTATAAGTCAGCAAATGGGTTATAGGTAAGGAAGATTGTAGGAGTATAACGAACGCAATGTTTATACAATAAGCGAATCAAGATGCTGCCATGAAACACTTTTCATACACTTGTTATCTTCAATATATACTCCAAAATAACAATGATAACTCTGAGAAGAGAGAAGAGTTTGAAGTGATCTAAACTATGGAACATTCCCCCTTTAAATAGAATTCCAAAAGTCATAAGTGAAAGAACACATAACTTTTTGTAAAGATGCATTAAGGGAAAAACTATCCTTAAGAAAAGACGCATCAAAGGTAAAACGGTTCAGAAATTTAATTGTTAAAAAGTGTGTAAAAAATGAGTAGCCAAAACAGTTAAAATAACTAATGGCCAAAACAGTTAACAAGTTAACCCGAGTTGGCTCTTAAAATGGTTTAACCGTAAATAAATAAATAATTGTTGTGTGTGACAAGTAATAAAATTAGGCCTTGTCTTTTTAAGCTTATTGGATTAGATTTGCACCCCTATGCCCTATGTGCAACATTTGTACGTGAGTTACCTGCACGCGCACCACCCTTTTTCCAATTTGAAGTACCTAATTAGTCTACCTCATGCATGCTTGAGTTTCTCCTTTGCATGTCTTCAAAGGCTATAGGAATAGGCTTAACTTATAGACCTCTTTCAATTTTTTCTCCTTTCCAATGTAGGATTAAACTTTTCCCAGATACAAAACCACACACTCATATAAGACAAAACCATATATAAAAAAAATACTTTTGATATTATTTTGTTCATATATTACCCTATTCTAATATTTAAAATACACAACAGATATTGCATGTTAACTCCTATTAGAATGATAATAGCTAATGGTAGTGTATAAATTACTTAGGGATTGTTATGAAATATTTCAATTGAATTATAAATTAAGATTATGGATGATTGGAAAATATGTGTAATACGATTATTATTGAAACTACTACTCATGTTAGGTGTATTAACTATAAAATGTTTAGAAGCATAATAATATGAAAAATTCAATGATTTTTTATTAAGTTGTATATATCTCTAATTATAATAGCAAGTGTATGGTTTAAAGTCGGATATCTTTTTAGATGATGTTAATGAATACTTTTAGTGATGGATTACTCCTTTATAAATATGCTAGTTAATGTATTATGTGATAATGTGTGTTTCTTGTGTTAGATTAAATAACACACCATATAATGATAATATAAGATAAAATGACTAAGGATAAATGAAAAATAAAATAAATAAAATATCAAAAAGTGTGAAAGAAGATAAGTAAAAAAAAAAGATTAGTGTCAAGATAATTTAAGAATCCGCCATTGGGAATTAAACAATAACAAGTAAATAATGGTTAAGACATAAAGAACAAATATATGTGATGACCCTTGTTTTTTGGGAATAGTATAATATGCCAATGGTCATTGCTATTAGGATAATACAATATGTCGATAGTCCTTACTATTAGGATAATACAATATGTCAATGGTCTTTTCTATTGAGATAATATAATATGTTAATGATCATTGCTATTGGGGTAAAACAATATGCCAATGGTCATTGCTATTGGAATAATATAATATGCCAATGGCCCTTGCTATTAGGGTAATATAATATGCCGATGACCCTTACTATTGAGAGAAAACAATATGCCAATAGCATTTGCTATTGAGGTTATACAATGTGTTGATGACCCTTATAATTAGAGATAATACGATGTGTTAAAGTGTAAGTAAGCTAAAGAAATTGTAAACGAGTGAACCAAAGCATAAGTAAACAAAAGAAAGTGTAAACAAATGAACCAAAGCGTAAGTAAATGAAAAAAAAGTAAGAAAGTACAACAAAAATGTGAGTAAGTGTAAGATAATATAGGTGATGGTCCTTGCTATTGAGATGATATAATATGCCAATGGCCTTTGCAATTAGGGTTAATACAATATGTTAAAGTATAAAATAATGTAAAAGGTCTCACTATGGGAAAAAAATGAAAGTATGTAAGAAAATAAAAATTATAAGAAAAGAAGCTATGTCAAGAAAAATGAAAAATTCATAAGCAATATAAAGGAATAAATGTCAAGATAAGACATGGAAACACATAAACTTCAAAAGTAATGAAAAGTTCATAAGTTATGTAAGAATAAGTAATATAAAGGCATTTACCATTGGAGAATAATACAATGTGTCAATATGTAAATAATGTAAAGACCCTTACCATTAGAAAATAATACAATGTATCAAAGTATATAGTAATGTAAAGAACCCATTATTGAGAATATAAGACTATGTTAAGAAAGAAGGAAAAGTTCATAAGACATATAAAATGAGTAAAACCATGATAAGAAGAAAATGAAATTTTACAAGGAAAAAAAACATATAAAATTCAAGAGTAAAATAAAATATATAAGTTATGTAAAGAAAGAAAATATCATAATAAAGAATGAAAACATTTAAGTCTTAAAAGTAAAGAGAAATTCATAAGTTATGTAAAAAAATAAACTACCATTAAAGGAAATGAAAGTATATAAGCTACTAATGAAAAGATAAGTCTGTAAAACAAATAAGTAAAAGAAATGTCAAGAAAATAGTGAAAGTATATGATCTTCAAAAGAAGATAAATGCTCCTAAACTACAAAAAATAGTATGATGAATATAATATTTCTTTTCCATTGTGGTATATAAGATATATATGATGACCATCCCATTAGGAAAAAATTCAATGATAAAATGATCAATGATAAATGTCAAATTAATATTAAAAATGATAAGTGACTGTTAAAGAAAGGACAACAAAAGGTAATAAATAATAAGTGAAAACATGATGAATAATAAGTAAATTATGACAGGTAACAAATAAATAATGGAAGAACTACTTAAAGAAAGGACAACAAAAGGTAATAAATAATAAGTGAAAACATGATGAATAATAAGTAAATTATGACAGGTAACA
>JAOXJP010176770.1:0-12549 GCA_025762735.1 Platanus orientalis
GGTTAGGGTTTAGCCAAATAGTCTTATACCCCTACCTCAACACGACACAAAACCGACCCGCCAACACGAATTGCCACCCCTAATTTGCTCCCACAAATTTGGCAATGACTTTAAGACAGAATTTATTGTTCATCTGACAGGTTGTTGTCAACGCTCTATCATTTAAGGCATTTTCCTAAGATGTTTAACCATTGTCGAGTTAGATCTTATATATATCAAACCTAATAATCATAGTCCTCAACCTTATGGCAGAGGTACTAACAAAAGACATTTTTAGGTATTTTTACATGTCTTATTGTCCAATGAGATCATTGTGCATTATGCTAAGCATAGTAAAACGCGCACAATAATATTTTTTGAGCCAGTTTTGATATTGCTCCATATCCCATCTATGTTGCATTATACTTCTTTCCTCAGGGACCACCATGTTAGTCGTCAATGTTTCAAGCACACCCTACTCTTTTAGGGTATACTGGATTTTTCTATGCAACATATCATAGTTGTTTCCATCTAGTTTTTCCCATTTGGTTAGGTCAACTATCACGTTCTTAGAAACCATTTTTAACTTATAAATACAGACATTGCACAATTAATTCAAGATTTGTAACATGTTACACACACACATATTATGAAATTATCCCTCTCTATGAGTCAAGACTCAATGCCAAAGTTTATGTGCTTAGATAAAAAAGACTAGGTATTTATAGCAATCATCTCTTATAGACATAAAACGTACATTGATCTTAATTCTAGTGGATAATTCCATCTCGATTAGAAATAATATCAACTCTCACTTTAATTAATCAGAATTAGTGATTAATTGATTCTTTTATTAGATCTTACCCAACTTAGGATTACACAAGTCCCCTTTATTTATTAAGTGTCTAATTATGACTTTTAAAATTTTAAGTTTCAACTCAATTTGCAACTACGATCGTGACAACAAATCAGTCGCGATTATGGTTGGTTGCGACTAAGGGTTTGGTGGTGTAACTAGGGCCAATTGCAACTCAAAGATTGGGATCTAGTCACATGTCAACATATCGGGGTGCAACTTAGTTAGTCACGGCATAAAGTCTCTGCAACAATAAAGTTAACATAAGGGGGGTGGGGGAGACTACCTTAGTCACCCCACTTAATTTCTTAGGGGATGTTTTGTTAAGCATTAAATGCTTAACAACAATAACGGTCCCATTATAACATCTGTCTTATAAATATAAAAAATAAAAAATATATAAAATAATGATAGAGAATTGCCTTTTTTTATTATTTTATTGAATGCAACATAGTGAGAGCGACTACCTTAGTCGCCACACCAAGGTGGGGTGACTAAGCTCAGTCACCACCCCTTAAGAAGTTAAGGGATGTTTTAAGTGTTTGAGTATTTAATGTGATCATCTAAGGAGCATTAAATGAAATTCGCTGTCACTAAAGGACAAAACAATTAATGCCTTTTCATTCATTCATGATGATGTTTTATTATTATATTATAAGCATTAGAGCAACCAAAATAGGGGGGACTGAAGTCAGTCGTCCCCTTTAAATAGTCAAGGAAGGGAATGCTTTAGCATTAAATGCACCATACGTCACTCCTCCCCTCTTTTACATTTCACCCTTTTATTTATATTAAAAAAAAGATTTTGTTTATGAAAAGTAAAAAACAATGATTGATATATATACATAGTTGATAGATAAATAATCATTGCCTCTTTCTTTTAACCATGTAAAAGACTCCTCACCCCTCCTCTCTTTTTTTTATTATTATAAAGAGGTTTGTTTTTCAGGTTGTCACAAAGTCGTAGGACCTGTTTCGTCTTTAACCTCCCGACTCACGAATTTGTCCCCAATTGAACCCAAACCAGCTCAACAACCCCTAGTCCGGCAATGTTGGTCGTCTGGTCGGCAAATGCCAGAAATACTGTCAAAAAATTATTTCTATTTATTATTATTTTTTTGTTTCCTTAAGTTTGTTAAAAACCGAGTCTCCCCTTATTAAAAGACGTTTTTAATATGAGGGAACCGTGTCAAGTAGACAACCGCAACATAGTCAATTAAGTGGAAGTTCCTCAATATGAACACATTTGATTGAGGTGGTTCTAGAACTCGATGGACAAAGCAAGCTCCCCAAGTGAGCTACAGGTCCAATGGTTCTTTTGTTTTTCTGGCGAGATATCGGAAACAACGAGGTGTATGTGATATGGCTCTAATACCAATGTTAGAAATATACAAAGGAGATGGACGGATTGTCCACACCCTGAGGACAATCCCGTAGTGGAAATAGTTGACCTGTGATTGCATTCACGTCGCAAAGGAAGAAGGTTGATTCGTTAATGCGGAATACCAACACATGTTGCAGCAACAACACTACAAGAGTGATGGAGGATTTCCACACTGTAAACCCTTATAGAAATAAAGAGCAAAAGAGGAGAAAAGTCCCCAACTAAGTTTACCACGTTTTTGGCATAAAGCCCTATTTATAAAGTCTTGGTGGGAGGAGTTTTAACTCACTTAGAACCCCAACTCCCACTACGACTCATTTACAACCCATTGGATAAGTCTTGGAAGAGGTCTATGTGAGTCTGGATGCCCTCATGGATGTCCAGGTTGACTCAAACTCTAACATTATGGATTTTGAATATCAAAAAGCTGGTCTTTTCTCTAAGTGGCTCATGAAAACTAAATGCAACGAGATATTTTAAAGCCTTTCCAGAAATTTCTAACCATGTGATGAAAAGGTCTTCCAAAATGACCATTTCTATGCTGTAGCAATTTTTACTAAATTTCCCTTCTTCGTATTTGTCATAGATATATTTTTGTAATCTTCATGATTATATCATAAAACCTGTCTATAAACACACCAAACAACCAGATCTACAGAGCCCACCAGCTTTTTCTTGTCATTTAACAAAGGTTGCTTTATTTTATTCAGAAAAAAAAAATCTTAACCTTTGGCGATCTTATGAAGCTGAGACTTCCTTGATAGGACTCAATTGAACTGGTGGTAGGAGAGATTGGTGAACAATCCACCTGAATACTCTCAACTCTAGGTGACAAATTTTGCTTTACACATTGATCACAGGTTTTCTCTATCAAGTGGAAGGTCTAAATTATCTTAGTCTTTTTTTTATATATAGATAAAGATGGAGATTTAAATGAAAATAAAAAGGAACTCTTAGTTTTCAATGGTTTTCGATTATCAAACAGCTGACTGAAACATCCTGCATCTCTTCTTTGAACAAAACCATGAACAGTAATCTAAATGTCATTATATTTGGCTTGATCTGGTTGTTTCCACATGATTCTCTCTCTCTCTCTCTCTCTCTCTCTCTCTCTCTCTCTCTCTCTCTCTCTCTCAGATGTTTGTGTTTACATGCTATTTATATATGGGTATAGTATGGATTCAGATCCTGATTCATTGTTTTACTTCTGAATGTTTCTTAGATACTAGCAGTCAAGAAACTAGACAGTGCAGCTTCCATGCAACAGAAGGATGAAGAGTTTCTTGAGATGGTGTCAAGTATCTCTAAACTCCAGCATACTAATGTTGTTGAGTTCATGGGTTACTGTGCTGAGAATGGGCAACAGCTACTCATCTATGAATATTGCAGCAATGGGACACTTCATGATGTACTGCACTCTGATGATGAACTCAATATAAAACTTTCATGGAATGCCCGAGTCCAGCTGGCCCTTGGAGCTGCAAGAGCTCTAGAGTAAGTAAAGGACCAGTTTACCACTTTGAGTCATCCTTTTACTCTTCATATCTAGTTAGACAAAAGTAGGATACACTAGGCTTAAAGAAGTAAAAGAGTGCTTATATTGGTATGGGAGGCAAGGGGCGAGCTCTCTCCTTTATTTGTGCTGTTTTTTATGGCCTAACCAATCTTCAAAAGTAGATCTTTAAGTGGAAACTCCCAATCTCGTATGTTTTTACATTAATGGCACAAATTGGAGGAGTACTGAGGGCTTCCTCCCATTTTTTACATGAGTTGTTTACCATTAGTCATATATGTTTCAGAGAGCTAAATCTTATCTCTTGTTCTTATGGTGAAGATATCTGCATGAGGTCTGTCAACCACCCGTTGTACACCAGAATTTCAAGTCAGCCAATGTTCTCCTTGATGATGAACTTGCAGTACGTGTTTCTGATTGTGGTTTGGCTCCTTTAATATCGTCTGGCTCTGTAAGTCAGGTACATCCATAGCTAAGATCTTCAAGGCCTACTGGCTATTAGTTCCACATATTAGGCATTTTAAGCAATTTCTGAAATGTTGAATTGAGTAGGGAATCTGTCTTTAGATTTTCAAGTTTGAGTGGACTGAGTTGATGATGGCATTGGAGTGCAATGAACAAATAAAAAGTAGTAAATATTAACAGTCAAGAAGTGCTGAGGTGAAAAGACAATTGATATTATTGAGTTTGGAGGGAAATTAGACTTGAAGAGAAGCTGGGGCAAGAATATGGGAGAATGAGAGATTCTTTTGAGTGTTTTGGAAAGATAGGGATTGAAAGAATACTGTCATCAGATTGGAGGACATGAAGTTGTCCTCCATGCTTTATGTCCTACTTAAGGCATGCTTCCAAGGGAGTTATAGGACCCACCATTTGATGGGTTCCACAAGAAAATTTTCAAGTCTGTGTTACGACCCATTTGATAAGAAGTCTAAATTAGGAAATTGCCTTCATAAGCATTACGATGCAGTCGGAAATTGTTATTTTTCTAATATTCTATTTCTAAATTATTATCCAAAAAAATATATTCTATTTCTAAATTAGGTTTTCTAATTCCATTTTTGCTGTAAGTCTATTAGGAAGTAATCTCTTATTTAAAGGTTGTAATGGCTCTTCAAAATCAATGAAAAATCATATTTTCAGTTCTAATCATGAGCAGTGGGAGTGTGAATTCTCTCAATGAGTTCAGATGTCTTATCTCCCTCTAATGAGATACTCTTCTTCCTATTTCTCATTTTTTTTTATTTTCCTATTTGAGTGCTTGAAACCTTGTAACAGAACAGGACTGTTACAGTCCGGAGGTCGATTCAGTTGGACATCTTAGACATCTGACCCATAGACTCATTGCATGACCATTCATAAAGTTTTCTTTCCTGTTATGACTGTCCAAACTAGTATACCATAGATCTGATGGCTTGTAGGCTTGTCCAATTGGTTCAGATATTTTGCTTGTAGATTCTGATGTAACCCACCGAATAGTAGGTCAGCCACCTCCAGATGAGTGATATGTAAAATACAGGTATTGAGTGCAGCCTTTTCTCATTCTCTGTCCTTGACATGAGTATTTTTCAAGTCCTTTTGTGGAGGGGAGTGAAGGGTTCCATTCTAAATCAATTTGAAAGAAAACTTAATAGTAAGAAATGAGATATAAAATTCAGCTCCCATCTTCTGTAAATTTGGAAAAAGATTGGAGAGATAGTTATGTTGGATGGCTTGTTCAAGAATTAAAGCACCAGTTCTTGGGTTCTAACCTAACTGAGCAGACCAAGTTGAGTCCTTAGTCTAACTTTCTGTAGGTTCAGGTTAATTTAGCGAAAGCTTATGAAATAATCAATAAAGTTCAACCCCAAACAAATAACCAGTCAACAGCTCCTTAAACTCAGCAGATGTGCCAACTTTAGAGATAAATCAAATAAGTAAACAAATAGCAATCTAAACTTTACAATATGGAATCCAAGCAATGGAGTAATAGAGTAGTCTAATAAAATGATCAGCAGCAGTAAAGATGGATCTCAGCAATCATTCTCAGAGTATTCAAGTGATTCAAGTTGCAAAACTTTTATTGATTACCAGATAAATTTCAGCAACTAAAGAAATAATTGTAGGCCTGCACACGAACCATTAGAATTGTACAAGTAGCTCTTAATGCAGCATAAAATTACTCAATTACTCAAAAAAACTCTATGAGATTAAAATTCTCCATGAAATAAAAAAAAATTTATTCATAAACAACTCAGGTTAACTTCTCAACTTGCCTCAACTACATAGATGTAACCCATGTTTATAGATTACTAGTCCTAGACAAAATTAACTATCAGGAAATTATTTTATAAAGAATCATAATTAAAGTAAACCTTCAAAATTGGTAATTCCTATGAGGAACTAATATTCTACCAATATTATGGTATTTCAAATTACATTGAATTTGCTTGATCTTGGTCTTGTTAGAAAGTTAACTTAATAACCTTTCCAAAATCAAATCAAGTGGATGAGATTTGACCCTTAGAATTAGGCCTAAATAAAGGTAACAGAAATAGGATTTTGACTTTTTAATTAAAGACTTCTATTTTAAAACAACTTGTAGTCCAAAAAAATATTAAATAGCAACTCCTAATATAAATAAAACTTCTATTTAAATTCCTTGAACCAACAAGGAAATTGATAAAATAAAAAATAAACCTTGAATTCAATCAACCTCTTTTAGCAATAGCCGACTTCTCCTTTTAGCCATTAAGCTCCATGTGCTCTCCTATGTGCAGGCACATGTTTGAATTCGGTCAGTCTCTAATAAGTTAGCTTTTATGGGCCAATCGATTGAGTTTTCCAGGCCCATTGATCTAGCCCATTAGCTTGCTGTCTTGGGCTGCTTTAGCACCCGCATCAACAACATTATCCAATTTGAGCTACAGGCTCAACCTTAAGTTGCATTTTTATTTTATATATGAATTGGTACTGATGTGGGTGTATTTATTATCAGTTATCAGGACACCTTCTATCAGCTAACGGTTATGATGCACCGGAATTGGAATTGGGAACTTATACTTACCAGAGTGATGTTTACAGCCTTGGTGTTGTGATGTTAGAACTTCTTACAGGACGAAAGTCATATGACAGGTCAGAAATCTGCATTTAAATCAATTTAGGTGTGTGAGGGTTCACTTGTTGCTTTCATAATTGCTTATTTTCTTCTCCCAAAAATTTGTTTAGTTCACAGCCACGAGGGGAGCAATATCTGGTAAGATGGGCAATCCCTCAACTTCATGATATAGATGCATTGTCAAGGATGGTTGATCCTTCTCTTAATGGAGCTTACCCTGTTAAATCTTTATCACATTTTGCCGACATCATTTCTCTGTGCGTCCAGGTGAGTTTTTTTGCATCATCCGTTTATCTATTTTTTCTTGTAAGTTGTTGTAGGAATATTCTACTAAATGAGCAACTCCCTGTCTTCAGAATCTTCCAGTTGGACATGGATGTGTGTCAATGTTAGAGTCATTATTCATTAGACACACCAAATACAATGAACTTGAGAAACCGAAATTCCTTTCGAGCTGTTACAAGGTGTGCTTCCTGAAGTGCACCGTGGGCTCGAGGATCATGGAACCCACATAAAACAAAATAAAAATAAATAAGAGAAAGACAGAAAACCAGAGAAAGGCAAAAACCATAGAAGACAAAAGAAACTTTGTTATTTTCCCTTGATGAATACAACGCCCCTTACACTCGTTTATATAGAAGATACATCAATAAAGAATGGAAACAAGAAAGCTGTAGTTTCCTAAAGAGATAGATTTTTTGTATGCAATTTTATTCAAATCTAGAATCTAGATTTTTCTAAGAGATTTGGTATCCGATATGTAGTTTCCTAAAGAGATGTAATCTCTTATACGATATGCATCATTCCCCCCCCCCCCGGGGGGGAACCACCAGCAGTTTGAAGCAGTAAAGATAGAAAGGCGATTTTGGCAATCCTTTGGTGAAAATGCCAGCCAATTGATAGTTTGGACGAACAAACCAAACAACAAGCATGCCATTGATGACAAGATCTCACACAAAGTGATAATCCACCTCAATATGTTTGGTTCAAGTATGGAAAATCAGACTAGCAGCCATATGAATCGCACTTAAGGTGTCACAATAAATAATCATTGGAAACTAGAACAAAATACAAAGATCTTTGAGAATATATGAAAGCCAAAGTAGCTCGGATGCAGTCACGACCAATGCTTTGTATTCAGTCTCGACACTAGAGTGAGAGACTGTGGGTTGGAGCCCCAAGATATTAAATTGGATCCTAAGTACTTGCAAAAACCAATGGTGGAGTGGCGAGAATCAGGGAAACCTTCTCAATCTGCATCAGTGAAGGCATCGATAAGGGAAAGAGAGCCAGGATGAAGTAGAATACCAGAGCCAAGTGTACCCTTGCGGTAACGAAGAATTCTCTTTACCACTTGAAGATGTTTGGTAGTAGGTGCATGCTTAAATTGACATACTTGATTTACAAAGTAACAAATGTCTAGACAAGTGAGAGTAAGGTACTGAAGTGCACTGACTAATCTTCTATAGTAGGATCAGTCAATGAAGCGCCTTTATCAATAGACATTTTGGATCTTAAGGCAACTAGAGTAACACAAGGTTTTCCACCGATCATTCATTCATGAGTAAGAAGATCCAAGGCGTATTTATTTTGAGTGAGGCAAAGACCCTGTGAAAAAGGTCGAGCTTCAATTCCAAGGAAAAAGTTCAATTTGCCCAAGTCAGTCATAGCAAATTCAGAACCAAGTTGGTGAATAAAGACAATGAGAATAGAAGAATTGTACCTTGTTACTATGATGTCATCAACGTATAAAAGGATATTTAACGTACCAGACGGTGAATGTAAAATAAACATGGATGAATCAACTTGGCTTTTGTAAAAACCAACATGCAGAAGAAAATTGTTAAATCGTTAAAACCACACTCAAGGTGCTTGTTTGAACCCATATATAGCCTTCTTTAGGCAACAAACATGAGTGGGCCGAGTAGGGTCAACAAAACCAAGTGGTTCCTCAGATAAAATACCATAAAGAAAAACGTTCTTTACATGTAACTATTGTATAAACCAGTTACGTTACATCTAACTATTGTATAAACCAGTTACAAGATATAGCTATGAAAAGTATAGTTCGAATTGTTAGGGGCTTTACTACTGGGCTAAAAGTCTCTGTGAAATCCATTCCAGGTTATTGGTTGAAGACTTTGACAACCAAGCAAGCTTTGTAACGCTTTATAGAACCACACTTCTTTTCTCAATGCGATAAACCCATTTGCAACCAACAATATTCATTGATGGAAAACAGGGAACAAGAGACCATTTATCGTTATGAAGGCATTGTATTCATCTTACATTGTAGCAACCCATTTGGAATCACGAGCAATTTGTTTGTTAGAGGTGGGTTCCATTAGTGAGGGAGTAGCATGAGTAGATAAAAAAGCCTGGGGAACTAGATGATGAGTGGTGAGGTAGAGCTTTGGTCGCCATGTTCCATCTTGATTTCTTGTTATCATTTGGTGACAAGTAGGCGGTGGAGGTGGTGGAGGACATGGAGGAGAAGATTGTTGTGCAACAACAAATGTTAATGATGGAGATGATCCAAATGAATCAAAAACCTGATTTATAGTTATAGTTGCCAAGGATGAAGGAAAAGTTGTTGAAGAATGAGAGAGATCACCAGAAGATGAATGTGCTGTAGCATCAAATGAGGAAGAGGACAATGGAGAAGAACCTTGAGAGGTAGATGTGGCAGTCAAAGGAAAATAAGAAATTGAATCGACAAGAGACTTGGAAATACTAATGGGAAGCATAGCAAAAGGCAAATTAGTATCTACAGAATTATCGGGAAAAAAATAGTATCTACAGAGGAAAGAAGATAGCAAGGTAGAAACTACAAAAGGAAACAAATCCTCATTAAACACCACGTGACAATATATATATATAAAGAGAGAGAGAGAGAGAGAGAGTTATGACGTGATCGTGGTTCAAGACAACAATAACCCTTATGAGTGTCATTGTAACCCAAGAATACACAAGGCAATGACTTGGGATTAAGTTTATTAGATTGATACAGCTTAAGGTGGGAGAAGTTTTGGCAGCCAAATACATGTAATAACGAAAAATCCGGTGAAGACCCAAAGAGCATTTCATAAGGAGAATGACCCTTTAAAACTGGGGAGGGGAGACGATTGATTAAATGCATTGTCATGGTAAATGTACCACGCCTCGAGCCAATATTGTTTAGGCATGTAAGCTTTGAAGAGTAATGAGAGCCCCATTTTTGTGATGTGGCAATGTTTCATTTCTACAACTCTATTTTATTCAGATGTGTGAGGGCATGAAACTCTATAAATAATTCCATATGCATCCAAAAAATTCTTAAATAAGCAACAAGTTAGTTTTAATGCTCCATCACTTTAAAATAATTTGATACATGTAGAAAACTGACTCTCAACCATTGTTTTAAAGTGACGAAAACAAGATAAGGCTTCTGATTTGGCAGACATTGGATATATCCAAGTGTATCGGCTATAATCATCAACAAAAATATTTTAATATCGAAATCCCTTAAGAGAAGGAATAGGGGATGGTCCCCACACATCACAATGAATAAGATGCAATGGAAGAATGGAATGTCGGTTTGAAACTTTGAATGGAACTTTTCTACTTTCATCCATTTGAAAAAACTCACATACTTTATTTACTTCCAATAAATTAAAAAATGATAAATTCTCACTATTCTTTAAAGTTGATAAAATGCGAGAAGAGGGATGCCCCAAACATTTGTGCCATATGCGGGCAGGTACTATGGTCCCAAAAAAAAAAAAAAAAACGGCTTGAGTGCCTATTCCAAAGCTGTTTTCAAATAGGAAGAGTGTATAGATCTCCCTTAAGTGGCCCCTTCAAAAGTGGAGTTCCTGTTTGCAGATCCTTTATAGAGAAGTCCCACGGAAAAAAATTCAACCGAATATGTATTATCATGAGTAAGTTTAGAAACCAATAATAATTTTTTTGTAAGTTGAGGAACAACAAGTACATTTTGAAGAGATAAGTCAGATGCAGATGTACTGATTTTGTTAGATCTATTGTTAGAAATTATAAGACCTTTACCATCACCTATGTACACTTGAAATAGACCCAAATAGTTGGATGATTCTTGGAGCATGCCAGGGTTGAAGGGCATGTGTGAAGTCACACCTGAATCTGAAATCCACTGTGTATCAGGTTGAAATGGAGCATGTGGTGGAGGAGGTGTCTATGAAGCCAGGTGAAGACCAACAAATGCTTGTTGTAAGTTTCTATTTCGGATGGCACTATAGCAAGAAAAAAAAAAACATTTTTCTGTTGTATGACCAATTTTGTGACAAATTTGGCTCTTGAACTCGAGACAACGTTCAGTGTACAGATAATTCCGGAACAATTGCATCGAAGGAACGATTGCCTGAAGAGAATTGATTCTTTTTGTAGTGTTGTCCTTGACATGATTGATTCATAAACCAAACACGATAAGAAGAAGATCTGCCCCCATTGAAATTTTCTAGAATTATTTATACACCGGATATTAGAACGTTGGTTGCGAGAATGATTTGTGGAGGTCAAAAGAGCATTTTGATTACCAACATCAAGAGGAGAGGGAGTTGGGTTGTGGGTACGAGCAAGGAGCCTAAGCTCATTAAAGGTGGGCGGTGGATCAAGGTTTTCAACAGTTGTAATAAAGGAGTCATACTTAGAACCCAATCCATTCAAGGTATGACTAACCAAGTCAGAGTCTTTTACTCTATCATTAATGCCAGTCAATGCATCAGCTAAAGATTTAATTTTTTGTAAATAATTTGAAGCAGAGGATGACCCTTTTTGCACATTTTGGAGTTGGGATTTGAGGTATGACTTACAAGGAGTGGACTGATGTCGAAATAGTTGTTCTAAGGTGTCCCAAGCTTCCTTAGCAGTGTTAATACAAGTGTTTGAATAGAGAAGCTTTCAGTCAAAGTAGCATTAATGCAAGTTTTAACAAACCAGTCCGATTTCATCCATTTGATGTATTCTGGATTAATTTTAGACATAGTCTCTGAAGTTGAAGAAGATAGGGTTTTGGAGGGTGTCGGTATTGATCCATCGGCATACCCAATCAAGTCTGTACTTATAAGTATTGACTCCAATTGATCCCCCCACAAAAGATAGTTGGAGATATTTGTAATTGGCAAAAAGGATGTAGAAGATGTGGATGCCATTAGTAGCCAAAAGGAGTGAAGAGATTAAAAGACACACCTTACAATATGTATTGTATATGCTGTTGGTGATGATGATGGTGGAATAGTGGCAATAATGATGGTTGTGTTTGGAGGCACCTTAAACCGTATGGAGAAAATCTTCCTTTTTGTTCTTATCTCTTCCACTTTCCCTCACATACGGTGACAAGCAGCAGGGCAACTGCTAATGATAATAGTGTGTGTTTCTGTATACTTGTTGCAACAGTAATGATGGTGTTGTATAGCAGACTCTGTTCAGCCAGATGGTGATTTTAGTTTCCAACACTGTTTGATGGAAGTTCAGAGAAAGGAAAAAAAAAAGTTTTGTAATGGTGGAACTGATGGGAAAGAACAGACTGCTGACCATAGTTAAGAAACGACACAAGATCAGGCCAATTGTTGGCTCTGATACAATAAAACAAAATAAAAATTAATAAGAGAAAGACGAAAACCAGAGAAGGTTATTCCAGGGGAGAGTTTAACCACACAACATAGGCTAATGGTGTTAGATGTTCGAATTAAAAAATGGAAAAG
>JAOXJP010176781.1:0-12549 GCA_025762735.1 Platanus orientalis
CTTGAAGCCTTAGGTCCATTTGATTTTTTCTATTTTAACATTATTTCTGCTCCATACTACGGTGTGGAAACATTGATTTCTTTTCTTTCTTTTCTTTTCTATTTTTCTTCTATTGTAATCTTTGTTTTTATTGCACAAGTCAATCCCTGTGGATTTGACCTTGGTCAATACTACAACACTTGTATAATTGCAAGTAAAGCTACCCTGGATTTTTGGTTCATTAAGTTGGATCATTAGTCTAGGTGTAACACTTGGCCTAAATGTGCTACTCATTTTGAAGTAATTAATGGAATCTGAGTAGATTGGTCCTATTAATGCTCATATTCCTTAGATTGTTTTTTGAAGGCCTCATAAATTCGGAGAGAGGGGCATCGACTAATCAACATTTGGACGTTCAGGGAACATCTTAGACTCATAAAGGTGAAATACATCTAGAATTGGCTTTTTACTCCCTAGGGAAAACTTAAGATTTTGAAGGGGTCTAAGGTCTTGAATGCCTTTTCTTTGGGAGACAACTTTTTGATGGTAAGATAAAAATTGAGAGACAGTCATTGACCTCTCTAAATTTATATGTCAGATGAATCTTTGAGAACTTTTTAAAGGTCATTTTTCGATTAGGGGTCATCAAAAACTATGAAATTGGTTGTTGCCAGTTTTGAAGGGGATTTGTTATGTAATAAGTTCTTTGAAGGTGGTAAAAATTGAGGTGTGCAAAATCTGAGATGACACCATTCAGGTAATGGGAGACGCTTTAGAGGTTCTTTAAGGGTCTAATGGTAAATTTTGAAGGCAAAATGGTAAAATGAAAAATTTTCTGCTCTTGAAGGCATAAAGAGTAAAAATGGTAATTCTTTGTTTGTGATGCTTCGTTGTGAGAATACTTATGGAGGCTGGAGAATTTGAAAGTTATATGTAAAATGGTAATTCTTAGGATTTGAAGGAAAAAAAGGTAAAAAGGTAATTTTTCCACTTATGATGTTTCGCTATGGGAAGACTTATGGAGGTTGAGGAATTTTAAAAGCAATGTATTTGAAAATCTTAAATGAGGACCCTCATAGTCCCATTAATGCTTTTTGGAGAATTAAGGTTTAGCCTAAAATGGTGTATTTAGGTTTTCCTTTGCACATGGTATGATATGGATGATGCTTTTTGCAATCGAAATATCTTGGGAAGACTTCACAAGGGATGCCTAACCTCCTAGAGTCTAGGCTTACACTTCCTAAACCAAGGTTTCTTAAAGTCTTGATGCCTAAATACTACCTTGATGCTCTTTCATTCCATTAGATGGCCTGAGTCACAATTTGGGTGCTAACACCCAGTGAGGTGGGTATCATCAAATGTTCCCCTTGATGATAAAGGGTGGCTCTGTTACAAATAAACATGATTCTTGTACAATTTTCTTCAAAATGATATAGAACTTCTAACTTATTATTTCAAATAATCGTATTCAAACAGTTGCAAATTAGAGATGTTTGACCCTCCTAAGCACTTAACTAAGGAATTGCTTTAGAAAGGCAAGAACACTCTTTATCAGTACATAGCAATTTAATCCAATAAATCCTTTCCTTCAATACTTATTTCGAAACAAAAGTTCTTTTTTTTCTCAAATAAAGCTTGCAGGAAAATCCAATCCTTTGAAACCAAAACATCACATAATTTTTGAAAAACACTTTTCTTTTCAAACAATTGAAATCCTTATGATGCAAATCATCTAATTAAAACAAATAAAGCACCTTCAAAACTTTGCTGAAATCTTAAGGAACTCAGATACCAAAAATCTATGTTTGCAAATGCCTAGCTTTTCTTTCAAAACATTAGTCTTTTACAAAAGAGCAAGGTAGAGCATGTAAAACAATTTCAAACTCTGACATGACAAAGATCTATGAACCTAACATGTCTGAAACGAAGCAAATTATGTGGGTTTGCTTACAAAACAAAATCCCTCCTTGCAAAACAATGGTTCTAAGACTTGAACAAATCAAAACCAAAGCATAACTTTCATGATTATTTTTAAAAACAAGATTCAATGAATTTTAAGAACCTAGAAAGTTAAAAAATGAAACATAGAATATGTGTTCTTACCTGTTTCCTTGAACTCGAAAATTGCTCCAAGTCTTTGTGTTCTTCACCAAAATCCCAAAATATCTTTCAAAACCTAGCTTTCTCTCTTTTTGTTCCTCCTTCGTTCGTTCTTAGGATTTTTGTGTCGAATTAGGACGAGTTCTATCACTTATATAGACTTTATAAGAGTCCTAAACCAATTTGGAAACTTTCATCCCCACTGAAAATCACAAGTTTCAAAAACTATTTGTCACACCCCTCGATCGATCGAGCTACCCCACGTCGATCGATCGAGAATCCTCTCAATCGATTGGGATGTCTTGTATTCACTATGATGACCCTTTGTACTAAAAACCACATAATTTTCTCTAGAAAACTCTGATTTATTCACCATTTATTGCATTGGAAACTAGACTTCCAAATATTTCTAATGGTGTATAGTTTACTCACTAATTCATTCTAAGTTTACGCAAGTTTGTATCTAAAATTAATCAAAGTTTACAAAACATTGGATATGCATTTAACTCCTACTAAGTGTCTGTAAACATGTGCAGGGTGTTACACATAAGGTAAGGAATTACATATTTTCATTAAGGACTAGTTAATCGTTGGCTCTACTAAGCTCAAGCTCACATAAACAGTATATGCCATCCATAACACATTTAATGTCTAATAATGATCTATTGTTGTTTGACAGATCCAATAGAAATGCCATCAATAAAATCAAAGAAATGTTGGGAGATTATGAATGGTGGTTGGGTCAACAAATCAACTTTTAGAAGTCGTCAATGCATTTCAGCAAAAATGTCAGCCATGAGAAAAAGGAAGAACTTCTAGCATTAATGGGAGTTTAAAGCATGGAGAAATCCAAAAAATACCTAGACTCTCAATTTCTCCTGGATTCATCGAAGAAGAGTACTTTTCAAATTCTAACTCAGAAGGTGGACACAAAATTATTAGGATGGAAGGAAAACTACTCTCTCTTGTGAGAAGGACAATCTTAATCAAATCAGTCCTAGCATCTCTCCTAGTCTACCATATGGCCATTAGGTGCATCCTGAAAACATCTACAAAAAGATTAACTCTATTCAAAGGGAATTCTGGCGGGGCCTCAAAGGAGGGGATCATCTATATTTCAAAAATTGAAAACATTTTCAACTCGGGAAAAGTATGTGAAGCTTGAGAATCAGAAATATGGAGATTGTAAACAAGTCATTATTAGCTAAGCTAGTCTAGAGATTTCTTGAGAATCAGGATGAAATATGGGCCAAAATTTTAAAAGCAAAATACTGAGGAATCAACCATTCTAGACTAGAAATGCCCATCAAATACATCTCGAACTTGGGTGGACATGACGAAATGCAGAGAATTTATAAAACAAGAAGGATGTTGGTTGATAGGTTCTAGCACTAATATAAAGATCTTGCATGACACTTGGATCCCAAATTCCAAAATACTTATAGAGCTGGATGACATTAATTTGGAGGGAGCTACTAATGTGAAAGATTTAATTAATATGGGCTCTAGGACATGGAGAGAAGAATTTATTAGATCTTGTTTTGACTGAGGAACAACATCAAAGATATTGCAAATCCACTTGCCTAAGAATGAGTTTGAAAGTTCGGTTTTATCCTAGACAAGGGGTGAATAGGATATATAAAACTTCTTTTTAATTTACCCCCAATTAAAAATTCCAATTTAGATGTTGTAATAATTCTTGGAATTCAATACACTTAGATATATGTCAAATATTACAAGTGCAATTCAATGGAAATTCTTAATTTTAAATTCTTTCAATTGTTTTAAATTCCTAAGTGATAGCATATACAAAGGATTATATGTAAGATGTTTAACATGCCATGTAAGGATAGAGAGAAGAGACAATTCACACCACAAGCAAACACACAACACAATATAGTGGTTTGGCAGTCGGGCTTACATCCACTCTTAAATCTCACTATGGAGCAACTAAATTTTATTTAGATTGTGTTACATTACAATCAAGGTTAAAATTCTAAAACCTACTAGTTCCAAAGGCAAGTTCTACTCCCGGTGTCTCCAACGGGAGCAATCTATACCTGATGTCTCCGGCGGGAGCAATCTATACCTGGTGTCTCTGGCGGGAGTAGTCTATACCTGGTGTCTGTGGCAGGTATGGTCTACACTACTAGTATCTCTGGCAGTAGTGCTATGGTTTACACCCGGTATCCTCGGTGGGTACTAAAGTCTAAATATAAAAAGAAGTCAATACAAATTACTTCACAAGGCTTGTGGATTGCTTGACGCTCATGAAGGTGGTTGCTTCTTTGTTGAGCTAGTGTGCCAATAGGTTCCATCAAGCTTCCACGAGTGCCTCTTTGCTTCTTGGAGCTTTTTACAAGGGTTTACATGAGAGTAAACCCTTCACCTTGCTTCCCTCTTCTTGTTCTTTAAGTATAGAGTGCTAGGAAAGAACTTAAAGGCTCCTTGATCTTCAATCAATGCTCATTAACATGAGGCTTTGATAGTTGGGAGGTGTAAATGCCTTAGCTCTCTCTTCTCTTTTGTATTCAAGATGATTTTGTGTGTTAGAGAGCTCATTTGGGCTTCTTTCATACTTATAGGGGATGAGCATAGTCATGCACCCTTGATATGGCATCTACCCCAACAGTCAAAAAATTATAGACGTTGATCTCTTTTATTTTTTAAATTTCTATGATGGTGGATAGATCTGGCTATGACGGATTGATCCCATGAATTGATCCGGCATCCTTAGATTGATCCGGTGTCTCAATTTGAGATACCTGAGCTTTGCCGGATTGATTCGGTAAGTAGTGGATCCATCTGCTAAGTGCGGATTGATACAACACCCTTCGGGTCAATTCAATTCCCCTATTTTTCTGTCATTGTGCCTTTAACCTACTCCCACTCACTTGAGAACCTATGTAGGTGGCATGTGTTGGTCTATAAGGTATGCAAAGGACTTTTAGCCTATGTGTATCATATTATATACCTTTACAAACCTTTATTGAGCTTGATGAACTTTGAGTCTTCAAGTCTTCAAACCTTGGCAATCTTAGGTATGGATCATCCTTGTCTTCAAGTGTTTGGAGCTCATCTTCCTTCTTGGAAACCAATCACTTGATGATTACAAACATGACTCAGATATGCAATGTGCTCATGCCATGCCTAATCTACCACTCCATGTATTTTACAAATTATGACAACAGAGTTGAATTAGGAAGACCATCTAATGTGGTCTAAGACCCCTACAGGTAAATTTTTTGCCAAATCTGTTTACAAACTAATTATTGAAGAGAAGGATACACATCATCTTGAAATGAAGGAGAAGAGAAAATTGGTCAAAATTTTGGAAGGAAATAAGCATTCCTCCCGGGTTTTATCTTTTGTCTAGAGATGCCTTAATGATGCCTTTCCCCTTAAGAGCTCAATGGCGAGATTCATCTCTAGTTGTGATCCCACATGTCCAATTTATGGTAGAGAGAGAGAGAGAGAGAGAGAGAGGGGAATTGGCAACCTTGTAGTCGGTCCCCTTAATGAATGCCTATGGTCAGATCATAGATAGCCACATCATGTAAAAAAAGTGACCAATTTATACTTTTTGAGCAGATATTTTCACTTTTTTCGACGCAATGTACCCCACCACTGGTTGCGGGTTGACCATAGAGTTTCTTAAGGGGGTGCAGAATATATCCCCTCAGCTACACTACCACAAGCGAGGAGAAGGAGAAGACATCAACACCAAGGTTTGCCAACTCAGAACTTTGACTTGACTTGGATAGCTAGGAGTGAGTCAACTTGGTGAGTCATGATACTTTTTATTTTTATTTCTTTAATATATAATAAATATTCAAAATTTACATATAGTACTTGGGCACAAATATTGTCCATTTGCTTGATAAATATAAATAATTTGTAATAACATAACTTGAAAATTCAAAAAATAAAAAAAAGATGCAAACTACTAATAGTCTAATACCATAGTACATCTTTTCAACATATGAAAAAAATACCATCCAATTTTATATGGTTAGAAGTTCAAATTTTAAGTAGGGCTGTCAATTGGGCCTGGTTGGGCCAGGTAGTGATCAACTTGAGCCCAGCCCTAGCTCGATCTTAGCCCGAGCCTAGTCCATTGTAATTATTTAGGCTTCGAGTAGAGTTCGGGCAGCCTGAAATGGAGTGGAGACATAAATACAAAATTGTTATGTCCTTAACCAATCAGCCAAAAATATGTTTATTGGTAAATGTTCTAAATTTATTTCACCATCCAAATTAATTCAATGAAAAACATAAATTAAAAAAATCATTTTTTCGGGTTTCGGGTTAGTTTCATGTTTTATTCACTTTGGGCTGGGCATTAGGCTGAAATAACTTGGACTCGAGCCCAACCCGAAAAATAAATTGGGCTTAATATTTGGGCCCGAGCCTGGCCCAACCCAAAACTCAACCTGCCCAGCCCACCCAATTTTTAGGCCGGTCAAGTCAGGTTTCATGCCAGCCCGGCCCAATTGACAACCCTAATTTTAAGCCTAGTCCTACCATTTTAGCCTTCATTCTTCCAAGTTATTTACTCTTTCTTTCTTCTAGCGTTTTGAATTTCTTTGAGAGCTGTTTTAGTGGAGACTTTAGAAAAGAAATCTCAAGCCAAAAAAAGAGAAAATCAGAGTTTCTTGTTGTATTCCAAATTGGCTTTGGGTCATTTTAAGATTTATCAGACTAATCACATGAATCGGTTTGAGTCAATTGAGTCTACCAAGTTAGCAACTTGACTGAGTGAGTAAGGTATAATCCGGAATCAACAACATGACTCAATCAAAATGAGGGGCAACAACAACATGGCCTTTATGCAAGATTAGTGGATACAGTCATGGGTTCACGCACTGAGAAAATAGATCCTCTCCTTGGGCTACGAACCAGTGGCACCTCCACCACCACCTCCCGTGGTGCCAGATCTTTAGATTACACTTTATGCTTTCTTTTCTAATGTATTGGGGCAAGTAACCCTCCTTTTGTAATCATTTCCAATATGTATATACAATACAAAGTTTTGTTTCCAAAACTATTGTAGTTGATTAAAGGGCATGAATTCACCTGTATGACATATGCACTTGTAAAAGTATCTAGCTATAAAAAATGAATGAATGCGAAGAATGAATTGAATAAAATAATAACAATGAATCCCTTTCCTTTTAAAACACAGTTAAGCAAGCTACAATTGCTTCTCCAGAGACTAGACTACAGAAAAAGAAGGCACAACTTGGTAAAGCGATGGCCGAAAAGTCAACACCTCCACCTACAGTAAGCACTAAACCTCTTACCATCCCTAAAGCATCATCGGGAAATCCTCCTCTTAGCAGGACTGGTCCTGAAGATACCTTCTCAGATGGGTTTAAGTTAGAAGTAGAGCGACTAATGGGGGACTTCATGTCCTCGCATGGTTGGACATCCACCCCCAAGCATGGTCAATCCTCTTCACCACCCCAAACCTCTCTACCACCTCATAGCGAACCTAGCACTAATGAGCAACCTCGAATTCCTATGCTCACTGAGTTCAAGAAGCTGATGTTTGAGTACTTGTTAAAGCAAGGAGGGCCTCATAGCCAAAATACTATTTCTGAGCCATAACCACCTCCTAGTATAGTTGAGCAGACTCCACCTCTGAGCCACTCATATACATAAGGCCCCATCTATGTCACGGCCCCACTTTGAGCTACTCTTACATATATGCAGCCAGAACATTGGGTTGTCTTTGATCTAGAAAAATAGTATGGGCCGTCATTGTCAAGCAGAAAGGGGAAGGAGAGTGTTGCTCCTTCAAAGGATGAAACTAGTGCACAGCTGGCCAAGCTTGCAGCAGAGGTAGAATTGATGAAAGGGGAGCAGTTTCCCATCTCTAGGGATTTTGAAGATCTATATATCCAGGCTGACGATGTACTACCACCAAACTTTCAAATGCCAAATGTCAAGAAGTATGATGGTACCACCTGGCCCAGGATGCATCTCCGCATATACTACAACACTATGTTCTAGTGGGGATATGATGAGCATATTTTGGTTCAGATTTTTGGTCAGAGTCTAGAGAAGAATGCAGGGAAATGGCTAGCAAGCTAATAAAAGTGCAACATTAGCACATGAAGGGCCCTGTTGTAGTCATTCCTTAACCATTACAAGTTTAATCTTGAGATGCTACCAACCCAGGAATAGATTGAAGGAATAAGCCCCGTCACAAGAGAAAGTATTAGGGACTTTGCCTACAGGTGGAGATTAAAGACCTTTAACCTAAAACACCCTATGTTCGAGGACATGATATACATTTTCATGAAGATGTTGGGTCCCACCAACGATGCTTCTGACTGCTTCATAAAGCAACTTCGTTGAGGTTGTTGACAAAGCTATAAATGTATAGTTGGCAATCAAGGCAGGTTTGGTACAAAACATACCACACACCCTTGTCAGTTCTACCAGAACCATGCCAAAGAAGGCAACAGTCACCCGACCAGAAGCAAATCTTGTGCAAGACATTGAGGTCCCTCGACCTAGTCAGAACAACGGTCATGTTCTACCTCCATAGCAGCTGACCCAAAGCTATCCAGCAGCTATGAACATCATTCCCCTATAGTAGTTGTACCAACCCAGATACTCGGGTGCACCTGGAGAAGAGAAGAAAAAGAGAAAATTCATCCCATTGCCCTACTCTTATAAGTACATAATGGAGTACCTCATCAAAAAGGGGTTACTGTAGTTGATTAACCCGAGACCCCAACCTTACCCCTGCCCTACTACTATAATCAAGCAGAACATTGTGAATACCATCAAACCCTAATGCACACCATCGACAGGTGTTTCCATTTGAGACATGACATTCAAGACCTGATTGGTGAGGGTAAGGTATTATTTGACCCTACACCCATAAATCCTCCACCAAATTCAAATATCATCTAGAACCTGCTCCTTGACCACCAACTATCAAAAGGGGTTAACATGATCAATCTCACTAGCACCAAATTCAATCCCTCTAGCTTCATGAACAAGATCTCAGAAACCAAGAAGATCATTTTCTT
Source organism: Platanus orientalis (assembly GCA_025762735.1). Classification (NCBI taxonomy): domain Eukaryota; kingdom Viridiplantae; phylum Streptophyta; class Magnoliopsida; order Proteales; family Platanaceae; genus Platanus; species Platanus orientalis. The sequence continues at coordinate 9,126 of JAOXJP010176781.1, forward strand.
GCCTCAAGCCTATTCCCCCTCCTAAATATGAGCACTTGCTCACACACATGTGGGATATGGCCCTAGATAGTCTTGTAATAGTTCTCCCCCTTAATGTAAGCATGTATGAGGAAGGTTTAGCAACCCATGACCCATTTTCATCCCCTCATATCATCCCACCACCATTACTAAATGCCTAGTTCATTAACCTTTCATCCCCTTATAAAGTCATCAACATTCCTCTACCCACCAAAATACAATATTTGCTGAATTGAGTCCCCTTGGGCTATCTAGTCAGAGAAGTAGCAGATCCTGAACTGTCCAAAGACGAGTTGAAAGAACTCACAACCATCATCACCAGGTCAGGCAGAGTTTCCAAACCCGTCACATATTTACACCCCAAGGGCAAAGGCAAAGAGAAAATGATAGAAGAAGAAATTGAGATAACGGTACAAAAACAGACTAGAGAGGTAGAGGAAATGAGAGAAAATGAGATTTTTGAAGAAACTATTCAGAAGTTTCACCTGTTCTTGCTTAAGCAGTTATCTAAGATACCAGCACAGGTTTCAATCTTAGGTTTTTTATTGAGGTCAAAATAGCACAGAGAATGATTCTTGAGTATATTCAAAAAGTCATTTATGGACGCCTCAATCACACTAGACAGGTTGGAAATATGGTGGCCAGAGTATCAACGCCACGAGTCATAACATTCTCAGAGGATGAGATTCCCGAGGGTGACACCATGAACAATTGAGCCATCTACATCACGGACCGCCACTCCGACATTTGTATCCCCCTCATTTTGGTATACAATGGGTCTACCTTAAACATTTGTATTAAGGATACCTTGAACACATTCGAAGTCCCCTTAAACTATGTGAAACCCAACCCATGTGACATAAGGGACTTCAACAACTCAGTTATTCGTAGCCAAGGAGAAGTGTACATTCCCCTAGTGATAGAAGGAAGATTGTTCCAAGTTCAACTCAAAGTACTGAGCATACCATCCTCCATGATTTTTTGGGAAAACAGTGGATTCATCAAGTAGGCAATGTCCCAACCACTCTTCACCAGAAAGTAGAATTTATCATCGATGACAAGGTCATCACAGTATCGATAGAGATAGATGGGATCACAATGACAGGACAAAAAATACTAGGAGTTCAAAATTGATAAGCCCTTAGCACTTTCACTTCATATCAGTTTGAGGTTGTGCATACAGAAAAAGAGGCAGCATATCTGAAGAGGAAGGCTGAAATACATTAGCTAAAATTCCACATGATGGCCAAGATGAAGTTCTATCCTAATAAGGGCCTAGGTAAACATTCTCAAGGAAGAAAAAACCCCATCAAAGCTATCAAAGCATCGTACAAAGCAGGCCTAGGGTTCAAACCCCTCATTAAGCATCAATTCAGGAAGAACAAAAAAGAAGAAAGCCAACTGTAAGGCTGCACAACATTTTGTACCTGTTTCTGAATTACCCAAAACTTGCACTACCCTACCGACTGAACCACCAACTCAGACAGTACCACTCAAGCTTAGCACAGACTATGCACCTATAAAACCCATCATCATTCCCCCTCCAATCATCAGTCAACACTCTGCCTACCATCTTGAAGGCTACTCCTTATACCTACATGTTCAGCTCTAAGCCGTCCATCCCTAAGGTTAGGGGAAGTTCAACCCCTAACACCTCAGAACATAGGGAGGATAACCTAGCTCCCCTAACTCTACTCTCTCTCCATGGTGATGTCATGGAAGCACTGCAATAAGTTATTGCAAGTGGAGAGTTAGATTTAGACGAGCTTCACCCTGACCAGGTCAACATGCTAGAAACATGGGTATCCATAGATGCTAAGGAGCAGATTGGATAAGCTAAATCTACCACAGCAAAGGACCAGGAGCAGGGGATGGATTGAATGATCAATAAAGGAGGCTTGGAAGAGCTGACCTTATTTTACTCTAGTTTATATTTTCAAAAGCTTTTAGTCCTTTTCCTTTTCACCATGTTGTAACAAGAACTATGTAGACTTGATCCTTAATGACTTATAATTATCAAAGCATTTAACCAATGCACCTATAAGGGGTATGTAGGCAACCTGAGACACAGCTTCAGGTCCAGTCACTTTTGAAAAAAAAACATTTTTCTACTTTCTATACCTTTGTAGTCAAAGAACTACGTGTGGCTTGATCTTGATAGAACAATGTTTTCAAAAGCACTTATACTGAAAGTCAAGTATGGAGGTAACCTGAGAAGTAACTTCAGGCTCAACTGCTTTTAAAAAAATATATAAATTTGGTCCACCTCGAGACCAAAACTACATGCAACTTGATCCCGGTTGAACAAACTTTACTAAGCTTGTGATCAACGTAAACATCATGTATGTAGGCAACTTGGATCATGATTCCAAGTCTAGTTGCTCTTCGGGTTTAAAATACCCTTTTTCATGTAAATTCATACTAAAAGCTTTTCTTTTAAAAATAGGAACAAGAAAAATGGAATGATGAAGAAATAATGCCAAAAGAGGTGATCGAGGTCTTTGAGCGCCAAGAGAACCGAAATCTTCCATCAGTAGATGACCTCCAAGAAATCAATCTTGGGTCAGAAACCATACCTAGAATTATGAAAAGTGGGACCCCCAATACTTCAAATCTGGGGCATGCCCTATTAAATTTACTTCGAGAGTACATAAACATCTTTGCATGGACCTATGCAGACATGCCTGGTCTAGACACAAACCTTGTCACCCATGAGCTTTCCACTAACCCAGATATTCATCCTATCAAGCAAAAGCCTAGGAATCTACGACTAGAATGATCCCTAGCCCTTAAAAAAGAAATTAAAAAATAATTAGATGTAGGCTCCCTTTTGTCCTTCGAATATCCCCAATGGTTAGCCAACATCTTCCCTGTACCCAAGGATAGCAAGGTCCAAATGTGCATTGATTACAGAGACCTAAATAAAGCTAGTCCCAAAGATGATTTCCCCTTATCCCATATTGATGTGATTATTGATAGTACTGCTAGACACAAGATGATGTCCTTCATGGATGGGTTCTCAGGTTACAAACAGATCAAGATGTCTATAGAAGACAGTGAGAAGACTACTTTCACAACCCCTTGGGGGACATTCTGTTACAAAGTCATGCCCTTCGATCTCAAGAATACAGGGACAACATATCAATGAGCCATGACTACCCTCTTTGATGACATTATCAACAAAGAAATGGAAGTCTATGTTGACGATATGATTATTAAGTCCCATCATCAGGAAGATCATCTAAAGCACCTACAGAAGCTGTTTGTTTGGCTGAGGAAATACATATTGAAGCTAAACCCGAACAAGTACATCTTTGGAGCCTCCCATAGAAAATTGTTAGGCTTCATCATCAATGAAAGAGGTATAGAGGTTGATCCCTCCAAATCCAAAGCAATCATGGGAATG
>JAOXJP010176792.1:0-12549 GCA_025762735.1 Platanus orientalis
GGTTAAGAGATTGGAGATACAAAGAGAAGAAAATATTAGTTTTTTATTTTTTGTTTGTCTCATTTTTATCTTTCTATGTCAGAAGCTTGTATAACATAAGGATCTTATGGGAGAGGATTACAAGACCCACAAAGTGATTCAATAAGAGCATTTAAATTGAATTTGTGATTGCGCCCACTTTATTTCTTTTCTAACTTTTCTGAATAATTTGGTTCATTTGATGAATCTTTGGAGGCCGGGTAAATCTCTCAAAAAGACAACTTCGATGTTTCGAATGGAGTTAGGCTGTGACTTGGAGAGCTGGGGAGCCTCCACAGTTTCTTGGCCATCTCAACATCTTATCATGAGCACCCACAAAGGAAGGGCTTTGTGGTTATTGGAATAAACACTGATTACTAAGAAAGAGCCATAATTCAGAGAAAGAGGTCTCGATGCCTCAAGGTATTAGTCACACAACATTTCTTAATATATTGTATATGGAACTATCTGCAATGGATGAGATTACTGAGTAATATCTCGAACATTCATTTTGTTTCGGTTAGGGAAGAGGCTCCTTTAACTAGAGCATGACAAGGGAATTGTTATTCGGTTCATGTTCGGGCATAGGTAAATCACTTCATTAAGTCAGACCAATCTTGCACCTTTATATAATTCATTGTCTTATGTTTTAAAGGTCAATGATTACACATCAGGGTACCATTTATCATTCACACTGATGTAATTTCCAAACACCCTTGGATTGGAGAATTTTAACCTTCTTATAGCTTTGAGATCCAATGTTTTGATTCTTAGATGTTATTTGCTACTTCAAACGGTTCAGACATGGTTTCAAGAGGCAGCAAAGTTTTCATAAGCTAACTTTAGAATAACTTCTTAGAGAATTTGCATATTACACTATTATATATATATTCAATTTTATTTTTTTTACTCCCTCCAGTGCATCTCACGGGGTTTTTTTTTTTTTTTTTTTGTGTGCTAGTCTTTGTACTATTGTAAAGAGGGCATGCACATCTCCATGCCCCTTAAATGAACACCATGTAACCTTAACCTTTCCCCACATTATGCTAGCAAATAAGATCATACAGATATCCATCTACAGCACAAGCATGTCTAAGTCACCACCCTTCCCCCGGCCCAAAAAATAAAATAAAATAAAATTCAATGGTTTTCTTATTTTAGTCCATCTACATGTTTCTACATGTCTATTTTATGGTTTTGGGAATAGCATGGGTAGAGGAGAGCAGCAATTATTCTTGAATTTGTGGTGTTGGAGAAGCGCTGGTCCCAAGTCGAATCATGGTCTTATCAAGATTTAATGCAAGAGGGTGCATGCCAGATAGGTATAGTTTTACTTGGGAGAATGAATCTAATGGTCTTGTGCTTGATTATGCGGTTCTATCACACGGTTGAGCTATTTTCTACTTTTTATTTTTTCCTTCCCGCCTTAGATAGTGTATTCCGATCTCCAAGTGAACTTGTCTATAACATGGGTAAGTAGTTCGATAAACACAATATGTTAAGAAAAATTACAAATATGAATAATGATAAAATGAGTACAATTCTTTTGAATTACACTTTTAAGTGAGTGCTAACCATCAACGTTAAATAATGAGGGCTTGATGGCTTGTTTTTGGGCTTCAGTTGTGTTGATGTGATTTTCTCTTTCACTTTTTCTTTGGTGAAGAATTTTTTGAGAGTTTGTAGATCCTTTTCAAATTCAGAATCTTAAGTATTTAGACTCTGAAAAATTAGATTAGTGGAAAGCATTTGTTGTCATTTGTGAACACATGAGATGAGTTTATCTCATCTCTGAATATCTTCCTTTGAGAAGAGATTGGATAAAGTTCAAAATTTTCTCTGTGGTTAGAGTTTTCTCATGTACAACCAACCTTGAAAGATAAGGTTCATCTTATTTGGTCTTTGTCTCCTTTTTTGGAAAGAGTTTGGATAGATGCATTTACTTCCCAAGAATGGGCTTGGGGGATTTGGATCGCAGTCCATGGGTTTTTGTTTGCGAATATGCTATAGTAGGCAACCAGTGTGGATTTAAAGCCCATTAGTAGTCTTTAAACATTTATTATAATTTGTATGAGTATAAACCCTTATTTATAATTTAGGTGCCTATAGTACACAATGTAGAAACCTCTAGATTTTGCCTTGCCAAGTCTTTGATCTTGATAAATCCCCCATAAACTAATAATGCATTTCCTTCCATCTCGAGTGCTTATCTCATAAAAACTCTTATTGTGCAGGATGGATTCAGCTTTAATAACGAACTACCATAAACATTAAAACTGCAGTTATTTTAGGTGAGCAAAATAGTTAATAGTTAATCAATTGTAGTAAGACTGCAGTTATTTTGTTATTCAATTAAAACTCCATGGTGACTTTATGTATCAATTAGAGGCATCTACATACGTGTCACAGCTTAACCCAAAAGAATTCCACTTGTTTGTAATTTGACTCCAGCTGCGTTACCTTATATTCACGTCATCACAACCACACTCACCATTTTTTAAATCTCTCTCTCTCTCTCTCTCTCTCTCTCTCTCTCTCTCTCTCTCTCTCTCTTCGTTAATGGAAATTAAATTACAACAAAAAAGAACTATAGTCTGATTAGGGGCGGGCATGGGCTGGGTTATGGTAGGCATGGGCCTGCTATATTAAAAAATGGGTTCGGTCGAGTCCAGTCCCGAAATCTTTTTAATAATTAGATCTGAACCGGTTCATCAATTTACAAAAACATTAATAATTGCAATGAGACTCAAACTTGAATCTTATTGTTTAGTAAATAGGCACTCTAACCAACTAAGTTATGAGATTTTGTTAATTTCAAAAACCTTAGTAAATTCTATATTTAGATTTTATGAGTTGCTTACCATAAAAAATTGTTGATTTCAATGAGAGTCTAATTTACTGAGTTATGGATTATGAAGGTTTATATAACTTCAGGCCTCAGGTTGGGTGGAGGTAAGCCCGAGCCCTGCCCTATCAAAAGTTCAGGTTTTAATCTTGGGTCCGGGCTTTTTTGGGTCTAACTCAGACCGGATTTTTTAAAACCAATATGCAGGCTGGGCTCGGGCTGGCCCGGCCCATGTCCACCCCTAAGTCTGATAGGATGAGCTCTTTAATAACCAAAGGGGGCTCTCTTATAAAAAAAAGACCAGAAAGTTGGCTTTCTAGCCCAAGTTTAGCCAGACCATGAGCTATTTGGTTGGCTTTTATGAATTTTATAGACCCAAGAATTATTCTCAAAGAAACTTTAACCTAGAGACAGTCTTTCGTAATAGTTTTATGTGCCAGGACCAGATTAGATTGGATTTTAAGAGGCCATTTAGAGTTTTGAGAGCGTCTCCCTCCAAAATAAACTTTTTAAGGTTGAGCGGAAAAGCCCAAGACATCTCTACCAAAAAATAGAATAGCCCAACACATGGTATGGCTTAGGGTTGATAATTTAAGAGCTGGTACACGGCAACTCTAGAGAATTGCTTAATCTGACGGTCAGTTTAGAGTGGCCATAGCATCCCAGTTGGCTGAAGAAGGAGATACCTCTAGCCATACCCATAGGATCCTCTCATGCTCTCTAGTATTCTTGAGACTTAAGGAGACGCACACACATAACCTAAGAAACTAAAATTTTGTTTGCATAATCAAATAACTCTTACAAAAATAAATAACCCTTAAAAATTCATTTCGTCATCCCATAGCCAAAAGGTTCAGTGATTGGATGGCTATAATCACCCAATCTCTGCAGATTATTTGACCCATAGCATGTAAGGGGTGATCAGAACCCACCATTTTGTTGAGATACACCAACAAGACTTCCCAAGTAAAAAAATCAGGAGACGTGTTATCGTTATCATTCAATCTATAGGCCTTTTTTCTTGGAGCCCGTACCATATTTCTTTCTGTAGTTTTAAGGAAATGTTTGTATGCCATCTATTATGTCAAACTCTTTTGACATATAAGCGGTGGAACCCATTATTATTGGCAGGTCCCATGCATGAGTCGAATGACTCTCAAAATCTTCTGTGATTGTGCTTAACTGCTTAATGGACGTTGTTGCTCTTCTATAGTAGTACTCACATTGTTAACCCACCCATGTTGTCTTTGTTAATGGGAAACCAAGAAACTGTTAGCAACTTTAAGCTTCCAACGAGCTTTCATTCGAAGGCTAAGTTTTGTTTGCACATGATTGCAACCATTAATGTAATTGTTTTCAAGTACAGTTAACATTCATACCCAAATCCCCACTAAAATCCGAAAGGTGGGGGATGGATTTAATCTAACATGGGGGTCTTACCGTCTTAATAGATGATCTACTATCTATGTTCAGCATTCAGGTCCATGGCATTCTAATTAAAATCCCTCGTTTCTGATCACTAGGTAAAATTACCAATCCAACTGAATGATTTTCATCCTCAAAGGTCACCTGAATAATTTTGGTCTATCGTCACAAACTTGGCTAGAACCTCACAAATATAGGGTTGATTTAGTGAATTGAGTAGCCTATTTTGAAAGCCATATAGGCTGAATCAGATTAGAAGCACGTAAAAAAGGCATTTTCATTTGCAGACCACATCAAGGGCATCTTGGGTAGTCAAAGAATGAGCAAGGTGGTTGAGATAGTGAAGGAATGGAATATATGGAATTATGGAAGTGATTACTTCAGAGGATTATATATAAAATAATGTCATTTATAATAAATAAATAAATTTAAAATAAAAAATATCTAATTTGGCCAAGGGATGGATTAGATTTTGGAAGGACCACCCCTAATTTCGAGGAAATTTCTCTAATATGTTTTATGTAATTGATTTGATTAGACACATTTAATTAATATCCAGGAGCCCGACACGAGATGTGTTAGAATCATTGGTTGAGAAGACTCCAGAGGTCCATTAATGGATTTCTAAGTGTAAAAGTAAATAGTTTATTAGGGGCACAAGTCCTTTCCCTAATTGGAGTCAATGATGTAATATGTGATGAAGGGAGACTATCATTTTTCCACTACAAGCAAAGCAAAAGGGGAAAGGTAATTATTCAAGGTTGGAGGGGACAAAAGCAGCATTTCAACCAGACAAAGCTTTGATTATTGATTGGTTTAAAGGGGCTTAAAATCTTCTAGTAATTTGTTGTTCCTTCATATTAAAGTTTATACTTTGGGCCTCCCTTCTTTTCTAACTTTACATGTTTCAAAAGCTAAATCCCTTTATTTTTTTATTAGTTTGAACATTAGTTAACCCACCAAAGTAACACAATCTCTTCTCACTTTGGGTATGGTAAGAGTGAGGCTTTACTCCACTAATTATGACGATTATGAGTTGTTTGGGTTCAAAATATGGTTGTTATGTCATGGTTGTGACGTTCGACCACTGGTTTGAATTACATCTCCCTCGCTCGACAAGATGAGATAAAGATACAGACAATAATTTAGTAATGTTTAACAGACACTTATGAGATCTCCATGTGCTTATGCCACCACAAAATGTTGATAGGCCTTTGAAGTGGGCTACATTAAAAGTCATCTCGAATGCACCCTTTTCAACCCTAACGTTTTCTAAGGACATTGATCGGGACATCGATCGGAACGTGGTGTGTCTGCTACAAAGATCTAGGGATTATAGTATCTTCTTCTTCTTCTTTTTTCCTCTATCCCTGTCTTTCGAGGTGAACATTAGGCTTTCAGCACCACTCTCATAGATGGGAGATGGAAGGCTGTCCCAGCCCCATCTGCAAGAACGTTGATGGTTCTAATGAGAACTTTAAAGTCTAATCCCATAATTTCAAGTGATAGATGCTCTTTCTTGTCAATTAGTTGTCATCTTTGGGGACCAAAGACTTCATGGGGACTCAGGACAAGATGGTTTAAAGATGATGGGAAGAGGCGCCTCTTATTCAAGAGACATATCGATGGTGCCACTTCAGGTGTCAAACGACCATTTGATTAGAATCCTTATCCTAATGAATTTTCAGTCACAAAAATTCCACCAACTCCCATACTGTGACAATCTTCTAACCTTTGGGAAATTAGGGTTTTTCTACTCTAGCAAAGATATAATTGCAAGTGATTATAAATTTGCTAAGAGCCATTAATATAGCTATAATTCTAATTAGAGAACTGTTTATTCGAAGTGTAGAAACTAAAATGTGACTGGGAATTAACACTTGTGTAAGTGAATATAAATAGAAATGACAGAGCATTAATCAGCCTAACTAAATTTTGAACAAAATGCACCTCCCTAAATTATAACTCTATACGTGCAGCTGATTATTATTTTTTTGTATTTTCTTTTTCAAAGTCTAATGGGCCTACTGTTCTGCCCTATGGATTTGGTAGGACAACGTAAAGTTAGCCTAAAATAAGAATGACATTAGGGGCTGACACATCAGTGCCAAAACTCCCAAAAAGGAGAAAGGATTGTGTCCGCTTCCATTAAAAACCATAACATCCGCTGGGTGTCAGGGGGGCGGATACATCAGCACAAAAAAGTGATTTACACATTTTGTTTTTGGCGTGGTGCTTATCACTTTTTGGTGCTTATGCCTAGCGGAGGTTAGCATTCTTAAGGGAGACGGATACAATCCTTTGTGCTCAAAAAGTGTATATCACTTTTTTGGTGCTTATGTGTTGGCCTCTAATGTCATTCTTACATTAGACTAACTTTAAGTTATCCTTGTTGAGACTGTTATAATAAAAGGATTTAATTCAGGTTATTAGTAACATAAAATGAAACAAGAAAAAAGCAATCTCACAACACAAGAATTTACATGGTTTAGCAATATTGTCTACGAAGACAGTTAAGAAACTTCTACTATAATTAAGATTAACAGTTAGAAAGACTCCACAAAATCTTACAAATGAGATTTCATATATCAGCTCCAAACCCTAATCTCAATTTTGTTGGGAAACCCAAAAAACGAATCTAAACCATTTGAGTTGGTTGATTTTTGAATCAGATAAAAAAAAAATGGGTCATTTGGGTTGCTCAGTGGATTGAATTCGAGACATATCATAACACCTACCAATTGCCATACTAGTGAAAGACCCACAACACAATGGGAGAGGCAGTGTCAAAACACTCTGCGGACAAATGCTGTTGATTGGGTTCGAACCTAAGACTTATTCTCTAGAGAGGTGGAGTCGCAATCACAAGGGCACTGGAGAATTGGCCACGCTGCTGATTCAAGGAAGTCCTCCATCACTAAAAATTAGGTGAGAACGAATCTTGTGAGAACTGTGAAAACAGCATCAAGGTACGGACACATCAGTGTCAAAAAGTGATAAGTGTCCCCAAAAAGTGCAAATCACTTTTCGTTACTGATACGTCAGCCTCTCTGGTGCCATTTTCACAATTCTCACAAAATTCGTTCTCACATAATCCAAGCCCTTCCTCCATCAATGAACTGGGCGAGGGGCCAGGGCATTGACAGCTTCAGTCCTATCCCAGGGGAAAACTAAAAAGTAAAATCTTGGGTCATGTGTCATACGATGCGTAAAACCGTCTACGATACCTTTATGAAAAATAAGTGTCTCATGATGAAAATCAAAACCCACTAATGGGTGGGTCTCATCCTAGAGATTGCCTAGGCCAAAGTTTGGCTTGTTAGTATGATTACAACTGTACTGTATTTTATGTATTTAGTTCTGAAAATAAACTACACTAAAGAATTGTCCGATCATGCTGATTTTCGGTTCATGCATTCTTTGAGTTCGGATCTGTTTACTGATGAGTTCCTCTCATCCATGTGAGACCCATGGTAAACTATAGCCATAGGGTTATATCGAGCATGAAACCTTCGATGTGACAGTTGTTGACACAAATGAGATGCGGAAGGGCTTTCCTCCATTTTTCTGTTAGAGACGATCATGTCCACACTGAAATGCTATTTCTATAGAGAATTCCAATGTCCATTATTTATAGTATACGGATTGGACAGAACATGGATGAACGATTAGATTGGCAATTTCCATCGTCCAACTTAGAGGTGGCAATTTGTGTTGGTGGGTTCGGTTATTGTCATGTTGAGATAAGGGTCTACAATTATATGGCTCAACTCTAACTTTACCTTTTTATTAATCGTGTCAAAGTGGGCTGACCTGTTTTGACTTAAAGCACTTTTATAGTCAGTCTCAACCTGCTTATTTTGTGTTGGGTTTATAACGGGTTCGTGGATTATGTGGAACTTTATGTTGGTGGATTAATTTTGTGTTATATCAAGTTAAGGGTATACGACAATATGGTTCAACTCTAACCCAAACCATTTATTAATTGTGTCAAAGTAAGTCAAATGTCAAAGTGGATCAATCCATTTGACCCAAAACATATTTACAGTCAACCCTAAACCGATTATTTCGTGTTGGGTTAGTGCCGAGTTCATGGGTCGTATCAAACATTGCCATCCCTAGTTCAAGTGGCAATGTTAAAAAGGCTTTCATCAACAATAGCGCTTGGAAGTACAAAGAGAACGTTGTGAAAGGTCCAAATGGCCCAGCACAAGTAGGACGTTGTGTGAGCCACCACAATCACTCAATATGATTAGACGGTTAGAAGATTTGAGTTTTATAGGTAAGAGTTGAAGTAATTTGATCTCCTACCACATTCAGGTTTTAAGAGAATTGATTAGTTCATTGTTACATTGGTATTAAAACCAAGTCAGATAACAAGTTCAAATCTCCTTAAAAGTAAAAATATCCTTTCTGATGTAGTATTCCACTTGTGTGCATGAGTAGTGCAGACTTACACTAGCTCCACAAGTGTTCCAAAAGAAGTAGAGTGTTATTCGGCTTCTTGCATAATGACCTCTTGGGTAATGGTAAGGAGGAGGACCCTAGGACCACACTGAACATTAGTGTTCATCTTCGGATACTTAGGGTTGCCATCCTAATGTCAAAACCTTTGGATTGAGACTCTAATCGTCAACTCAAACTTAAATTGGATATAAGCTAAAAAACAATCATTGATATTTGTTTATATATAAATATTAAATTTATCTTAAATAAAGATTTCACATACCCAACCAATTGTATAAAAATAATTACAATAATTGTGGGCGTAATAGAAGCATTTCTGTTATCATAAGTGGTGATGCTAGTGATGATGAGGTTGTTGTACCTGAAAATGAATCTTGAAGTATCTAGTGCTTATTCAAAACATAAGAGAGAAACATCAAATGTTTGAAAGTATTTGAAAAATTACTTAAGTCAGGTGACATTGCCGGTCCCAAGCCCGGATAAAGGAGGAGGGTGGCGTCAGGTTGAGAGCCGGCCTTAATAAACTACTTAAACCATTAAACATTAAACATTAAACATTTAGCCTACTTCATGGTACTGTTTTGATCTAATGTCGTGGCCATTTTGCATATTCCTTACTTTGAATTTAAACATCTCATGTTCCTTTAAAATATCATGCAAACCAACCATTTAAAATCCTTGTAAACAGTTGAAAAATTGCTCATAAAAAGTGTTAAACGATCATATTAGTACAGATTTGTCTTTAGGATTATTGGTATATTCTTTTGTATGGAATTTGGTAGTTATTTTCTTTTATTTTTTATGATTAAATTTTTTTCATGTTAGGCCCTAAAAAATTGAACCAAACTAAACTTAATATTCACACTATTAATGAGAACGAACATCGCTTTTACCTTATCATTAAACGTAGCAATTTAGGCCTTATCTCTTCACTCACATTACCTTAGTGTGTTTTTCTCTCATCACATAACTACCTATATTTTGAAGTTGCAACATACCCACATAATTGATCTTAGTTTGTAGCATTAAAGTTCCTACTCGAATTCTTAAACCAAAGAAATATTTATACTTGATGTGTATTGCCGGTTTTTAAAGACATCACATGAATCTAATGTACCAAGGTTTAGGAAATTGTTTTTCAAGTATATTGGTACTAATAATTCAATAATCAATCATTTAATTAATTGAATATTATTTGATCTTTTATTAGGATAATCGATTTGGAGTTGAACAAATATTATCTTGCTTTAACATTTAATTAGTCCATTTCAAACTGATGATAAATTCTATTAATTTGATAATGAAGACTTGGAGTAAACAGAATATCATATTGCTAATCATTTTATGGAATACATTTCAATTTGACAATAAATTTCATTAATTTGATGATATTTAATTAAATGGTTGAACCTTATTTGTCCTAAAGAATGTATCACAACTGGGCTTTTGACAAATTGAACGTCTTGAATTTACAGAGTTTAGATGTTATTCAAGCAATTGGTTAATGGTGTATTTATCTACACATTTGCTTGAATTTAATCTTAGTCAAATTTAGATGTTTTGGAGTTAATTTTTTTAGGTCAATTGAATAATTAGTTTTCTAGGACACGGTCAGCATGAACTAGCTACATATTTTAATTGAATTGAGTCAATTATTTAGTTTTATGGTTAGAATATTAAAATTATTTGATATATAAAAAAACATGGGTTTTAGAACCCAAACCTATGACTCACTATTAAATATTTTGTTCTCTTCGTTCTATATTAAGTAAATCATGATTAAATGTTAAAGGAGACAAATTATTTAGTTCTAAGATAAGACTTTATGAAAATGAAAAAAGTTACTTCTTAGAGCAATAATTTAATAATATGATATATAGAAATAAAATATGTCATTGTGGGAGAAAAGTAGTTAGAAGGATTTCGCAATTTGAAAATAATTAGATAAGCTCTTTGTCCCTCATAATATTATTTTTAGTATTTATATAATCATTGGTAATCTTATTATCTATTTGGTTTAACTCTTAATATTGTGTCTTAATGTTTCATCCAAGCATAAGAATTGGTATCACCATAGCATTACAATTTTTTTTTCTTGATGTTGCATTTTATTCTAGGTTTTCAAAAGGAAGTGTTAAGACAGTTCGTATAAAGAATCTGAATAAAGATGTAAAAAATGATTAAATAATGTCTAAACAAAGTAGAGACATAAATGGAACTATTGAAACATTGATATATAGTGTTGAGAACTTGGTTGAATCTTAGGGTATTGGTTCTATTGAGGCTCTATATTGTTTCACGTCTTTATGGTTCTTTTGTTCAAACAATTTAATAACTAGGGATACATCCCATTCCATTTATATCGTAGAATCACCCCATTGACAAGTAGAAATTGTGGGAGACCTAACTTAGCTACTAGAGCTAGATACTAAATTTCACCATAGACCCCTGCCCTCCTCCTCCTTGAAAGGGTCATGTCGCAACCACTCACACAGTCACATTGGGGGCATTGGTAAAATATGCACCATTCTTCATTTATAAGAATACATGTTTAACTACCCAAGGTTCAAAGAGTCTATTAAGTGGTAAAGATTTTCAACGCCGATGCTAACCTCCACTGAGGTCAAGGGGCGGCCACATTAGCGTCAAAAGTGATTTACACACACCCCGAAAAAGTGTAAATCACTTTCGACGCTGATGGTTCCACCCGTTTGACCCTCGGCAGAGGTTAGAGGAGGATAGGGTCGGCGTATAAAATCCAAGCTACTATTAAGAGGTCTTGTGTGTTTGAGCGGCGCGGATTGTATGCGGAAAAATTATGAGTGAAATTCATCCGGAATCACATAAGATCGACATGTGTGGGAGCTAAACCCAAGTTTTCAAAATCACAGTTAATCAGTGGGTCCCACGGTATACTCTTCACCACGACAGAAAACACAAAACCATTTGAATTTCTCTTCGTCCCCACCACCATTGAAGTGGTGGTGCCCCTTAATGAAGCAACGTCACTGTCGCCGGTAAGCATATCCGATCGCATAATCGCCGATCGTTGGTCGCCTAATGAGCCCTACGGTATGCTCTTCACCTCGACACAAAATCCCCAAACCTAAAAAAAAAACCCTAAATCGTCCCAGCCGCTTCCTTCTCTCTGAATCATTCTCCTCCTGCTCCCGTTGCTTCCAGCCTCTCTAAATCATTCTCTTCCTAAGCTTTTTTCTTCACCTTGACAGAAAATCTCCAAAAAAAAGTATGAACTATAGCTTTTTTTCCTGTCATTTTCCGGTTTTATTTCTTTTTTCCGGTCTTCGATCTTAAATTATTATTTTTATATAAATTTTGTGGTGATCGGAGAAACAGAGGGAGACTTGCAATGTTGTGGGTGAGGTACCTTACCTTTTTTAGGGTGTTGTTCTTTAGATTTTCAATCTAATTATCTGATCTTCTATTTCTGAGCATCTCCTGTGAATAAAAACTGTGGGATTTGCGGTTTTTGGAGGTTTTAGATGAACTTATTTGTCTTAGTAAGGTTTTTCATTAGATCTTTGGTTTTTTGTTCTAGATTTTGGTGTGATTTAAGGGTTGGTTGGTACTTTTCTTTCGATCGTGGGAGTTTAATGTTTGATTTCTTGTGAGAAGGCTTAACGTTTTTCTTCCGGTTCGATTTCTCACGACAATACATCTCTTGGTTTCTTTTTTCTTGGCATGTGCTGCAAACTATTTTGGTTTACTTCATGAAGTTGATCTCCAAAGTAAAGTTGTGGTCCATATATTGTACAGTATGAATCAATTGACAT
>JAOXJP010176803.1:0-12548 GCA_025762735.1 Platanus orientalis
GTGTATGACTTAAATGCTTTATATAGTTATTTTAGTCCAGAGTGTATAATCATGCTCAATATAGATTGAAATTTTCATAACAGTTCATATCAAAATTTTCATAATATTTCAAAGCTTCGAGTGAAATTTCCATTAATTCTCATTACGAATAATCCATCAAACTCAAAATTTTGAACCTTGGATAGGTCTAGAGTTCAAACCTACATCTCAACATTTTTTTTAATTCATGGACCAGCCCGAAGCCCGGCCCGAGGCCCAGTCAATTAATGAGGGTCAGACCCAAACACCAGCCCGAGCCCACTCCTATGGACCCAGACCCTGGTCCGATCCCGGTATATAATTATAAGGTCAGGCATGAGCCGACCTGGGCCTACCATGGCCTGGCCCATGCCCACCCCTAATTAGCATCATACCCAAGTTTTAACAGGCCAAAACTGTCATGTTTTTTTAGATTTCATAATGAAGACAAGGCTTGTTCGCACACTTCAGCTTTTGCAGGTTTGGTAATGACATAGCAGTAATCCCTAAAGGATCTTCTCGGCAAAGACTAATACCCGGTCATCTATATTTCATTGTTTTGTGATTTTAGTTTTAACCCTATCTTTTCCCAACTTGGATTTAGTGTGGCCCTTTAAAGTGCACCTAATGTCTCCCCACATACAAGGGGACACATCACGTCGAAAAGTGATTTATACTTTGGGGGAAAAGTGAATCCCTTTTCGAACCCCCAGGATTTGGTGCCCTCTCCTAAAGTGCCCCTAACCTACCCCTACATGCAGGGGGAACACATCACATCAAGAAGTGATTTACACCCTCCCCCAAAAAGTGTAAATCACTTTTCAAAGTGATGTGTCCCCCCTGCATGCAGGAGCAGGTCAGGGGCACTTTAGGAGAGGGCACCAAATCCTAGCTACTCGTCGACATGATGTGTCCCCCTTCATGCACATCAAATCCTGATAGATCTTCTCCTCGGCTGTTCCTTTCGATTCCAACAATCAACTTTCCCTCAAAGATGATAGATCTCTATTTGCAAACAAACAAAATCAAAAGAGAGATAAGCTAATAAAAATTTCTCATTTTTCATTATTTCTTTAATTATTTTGAGGTTTCCTTTTTTCCTCAAACTTTTAATTCAAGAAAGAAACCCTAGGTGTAGCTTCATTTCCACATTCTAGAACCTCAATTTTCCACAAGAAGAAGCTCGGGTTCATGTTTATCAAAAATCATCTTTGATGAAGCACCGAGGTACTCTTAAGATGATCGTGTGGCGGATCTCGGGCTCTGGACATTGTGTGACTTAAACACATGAATCATAGAAAGGCTGGAAAAGGAGGACACCAGTGTGGTGTCGGCCACATCCCCTAAGTCAAGCAAAAAATTTCTTGAAAAAGTATATTGTTGGTGGTTTTTTTTCATAGTTCATTATTAATAGTGCCATCCATTTTTATAGGAATGGAAGGACGTGGAATCCGGGGTTCGGAGGATCTCGGTGCTTGATTTGGGAATAGAATCTCAGAGTCACATGGCGTTTGACATAAATCCTGGACAAGACAGTTAAGTTAACCTTCGATTGCTATTTTAGGATCTCTTTCGCAATTTACGGATCTCTTGAAATATTATGCCTGGCCATGGATCTCAATTGGGTGTCTGTGTCCTTTTGGTGGGTCATGCGTCGTGGTCTTTGGGTCGCTCAGGGTTTCCCGAATGGCCTCTCGCTCGGCACTCTCTTGACGAGCTCGTGTCACCCCTATCAGTGGCCCCCCATTCCTAAGGCCAATGTTGGGTCGGGCAAAGGGAATATGCACTGTTGCTCAAGTCGTCTGGGTGGGGGTGACGTGGATGCATTCTTTATTTTTTTAATGGGTATTTCCTCGATTCTCATGTTTTCATCATTATGGTCATGTGCACGTCCCATCAACAATTGTTTTTTCCTTAGAGTGCGAGCATATTCGACAATTTCGCTCCGTTTTGTTGTGGACAATCTAGATTTGAACTCCCTTTTAAGCCTATAAAAAAATTTGAATCAATGAGCAATTTTAATCATTCTTTGAAGTCTCCCACTCTCCTTGGTGCAATTGGTGTTCACATCTGCTTCCTGCATTTTTTCTTTCCAAAGCATTTCTCCTCTTGCATTACTGCAGGTAAGTTGTGACTTGTCCCTTTTTTTCCTGACTTCTTTGTATTTCAACCCTGGATCCCACCAGTTCCTATTTCGGATTCCATCTTATCCGTTTGTGTTCCTTTCTCAGGGTGCACTAACAACGTCCAGATTTTAATATCTTGCCCTTTGACCTTTCATTCTTAGATTGAGTCTTTAGCGAGGTTATTTCTTCGTTGGGTCAATCTATTGAAGTCATCTTCACCCTTGGCCATTCAAGTTCTTGCATCATGGAGTCTGAGTCTTCTGAGTCGCTCATAGCTTTGAATAGTTCTTTTGTTCAGGAGAACTTTCCCAACCAAGTAGAGCCGTCCAGGACAGGCCAATGGTCTCGATTTGCAAATGAACTGTATGCAATTGAGAGTATTCCATCCATTATTTCTGCCTCTAATATTCATAAGCACCAATCATTTTTTCATATACCCCTGACCGTTAAGCTTAGGGTGCCCTTTCCTGAAGAACGAGCATGTACTCTTATTCCTGGGGAGGCATGCTTCTTCGACCAGGCCTTAAAGGGGAGTCTTAGGTTCCCAGTCCCCCTTCCTATTTAGAATTTCCTTACTTACTTTCATCTTGCTCCCTCCCAATTAATGTCGAATGGATGGAAAATTCTGATAGGTTGCATGGTCTTGTGGTCAACATGCAGTGATGGTCACAACCACTTAACCATCCCATAAATCCTCTACTAGTACAAGGTAGTCAAGCTTCATTCCAACTGGTGGTATTTTACCACCCAGAATAAGTTCTAGACATTGGTGACCAGCCTTTCTTCCTCTCATAATGGGCAGAAGGATAGATACTTCTTTATCTCAGGGGACGGTTAGGAGTCTTACTCTTGGGAGGAGAGTACCAACCAGGAATTTCTTGTCCCCAAGATATGCGGTGAGCCAAGTTGCTTAGGTGATCTTTCTTTTCTTTGACCTTGTGTCTTTTTGTTTCCTAAACTTGTTGATTGTCTGACTTCTTGATCATCTCCTCTTAGTTCTATCTAAGCATCTTCTAACCGAAGAGAAACTGACCTGAGTGAACCGAGTTATTGCTCATCCCATAAATACTTTTATTTATTGGTCACTCCAGAGTCGTTGTTTGCCAACCTTTTCAGTCTAGAGCCAGGCTTGGTCAGTCAGCCCAAGGGGGGTAAGTTATTGGGTATCCTAACCAAGCAGTTGACATTTTTTAACTCGCTTCTTTGTGCACTCTTAGTAATGTCTGTATGACCACCAAAAGGGGCACTTATTTGTGTTCAGAGTAAGACAGGGGGTTATCCCTTTGGACAGATCCACAAACGCCCTCGGTTCTCCCATCAGAAGAAGGAGAAGTCTATTGGGACCTTTGCTCCCATGGCCATTCTACCTCTAGTTTCCCCAACTATGGTAGACCTGGAGGCAACCATCAGCTTTATGCTTGATTTTATTAAGGTCATGGAGGACCTTCCCCTCTACAAGCCCGGGGGCCAGATCGATGAGGAGAAAGTTGTACCTCCTCTGTCCTCGCTCTGAGACGTTAATGTCGCGACCGACCGCCTTCAATCTCTGCTAATCTGAGATGACCTTGAGAGTTTCAAAGAGACCAGCTCTAGGGTGTTGGCGAGGAACATTTTCGTTGAGCTTGTGAAGGTAATGCCCCCTCCCCTTGGTTTATTTCTTACACTAAAAGTTATGCTAGTTTTTATTCCTTCATACGTTATGATGGTGGTGGGGACCATGTCACAGCGCCAACTGAGCACAGAGTTATACATCGGGGAGTTACGGAAGAAACTTTCAGAGGCTAACCCTGATTGTTCTGCTCTAGCGAGGAGGCTCATCAAGACTGAGAGTAAGTTGAACAGTACTAGGGCTTCTCTTGAGGAAACCCAAGACTCCCTATAGGGGGAGAGGGTTGAGGTTGAGGTCTTAAAAAAGTCATCGCACAACCTTAAGGAGTCCTTTTCCGTAGAGAATGAGGTGGCTATGGAGGCAGAAATGAAGATTTTTACGAAATCCAAGGGTTTTGACGACATTACATTGGAGTATTACATTAACGGCTCCAAGGCTCTCCGCCTGCGAGCACTTCACGCATATCCTGAGTTGCACCTGTCGGCATTTAGGGCTACTAACAAGTCTAAGTCTGAGGAGCAGGATGGTGCTTCTATTGAGGTGACTTGGGATGATGGTGATGCCATCTTGTAGGACCCAATTTTGTTTTTGGCATCTGATGTATGTACTTTCCCCCCTTTAATGGAAAAGACTTTCGTTTCCTTTAGTTTTTTTTAATTTTTTTCATGGTCATTCTGGGATTGTTGAGTCACTTCAACCTTAACCAATTTTTTTCCTTCACCACTCTCAAACAGTATAAGTACTGGTCACTTTTAGACCAATGGGTCGTTTGACATTAGCCAATTTTTGGCCCTTTGTCACTCTCGGGCAGTATCTGTCGTGGTCACTCTCAAACCGTTGGGTCGTTTAACCTTAACCAATTTTAAACCCTTCACCACTCTTGGACGGTGCCGGTCGTGGTCAAGTTCGGACCATTGGGTCATTTAACCTTAGCCAATTTTTTTCCTTCACCACTCTTGGGCAGTATCAATCGTGGTCACTCTTGGACCATTGGTTCATTTGACCTTAGCCAATTTTTGGCCCTTCACCACTCTCGGGCGGTGTTGGTCAGGGTCACTCTTAGACTGTTGGGTCGTTTGACATTAGCCAATTTTTGGTGTGGCCCTTCACCACTCTAGAGCGGGGTTGGTCGTGGTCACTCTTAGACCATTGGATCATTTGATCTTAGCCAATTTTTGGCCATTCGCCACTCTTGGGCGGTCTTAGTTCTTCAGCAGGAGAGATAAAAGGAGAAAGAAAAGAAGAGAGCACAGGGGCTTGTAGCTTTATTTAATAAGTTCTAGCTACATGAGAATTTGTTACTAATGTTACCTTCTCAAGTGTTCAACATTCTAGGGGCAAGAGAGGGATTCCCCGTCCATGGTTTCCAAATGATAGGTGTCTGGGTGAAAGAACTTGGTTACTCGATATGGACCTTCCTAGTTAGGGGCCATCTTTCCATCGCTCAGGGCTTGAGTTATGACCCTTGCCTTACATAGGACTAGGTCTCCAGTTTTGAACATCCTTGGGTGAACCTTTGAGTTGTAACATCTTGTCATTCTCTATTTGTATGATGTTGTTTTGAGCACAGCTTCTTGTCACCTCTCTTCTAAGAGATCTAAGTTAGTCGCAGCTCTTGCTAGCTTAGGTCAGTATCGTATTGGTATACTCAATAACTCGCCAAACCGATCTCAACTGGAACTACCACCTCACTTCCAAAGTTAAGGGCAAACGGGGTTTCCCCCGTTAAGCTCTTCAAAGTGATCATATATGCCCACAAGACCTCAAGCAATTCCTCTTGCCAAGTTCCATTGGTAGCTTCCAATTGGGTCTTGATCAATTTTTATAAGTGTGTGATTAATCACCTCCACCTTCCCATTAGCCTGGGGATGTCCTGGGGAAGAGAAATGGTTCTCGATCCCTAGCTATGTGCAGAATCCCTTAACCACAAGTTGTTGAACTGCCTTCCATTGTCCGTGATTAGCACGCGAGGGATTCCAAAGTAGCATATAAGGGATTTCCATACGAATCATCTCATATTTCTTTTTGTTATAGTGGCTAGTTTTTCAGCTTTAAACCACTTAGTAAAGTAGTTGATAGCCACAACAGGGAATCATAGTTGCCTCCTACCCTATGGTAAGGGGCCTACTATATAGATTCCTCATTGAGCGAAGGGCCAGGGTCCGCTTATAGGGGTAAGTTCTTCGACTGGATTTCGGGGAATGTTGGCATGTTTTTGTCATTTATCACATCTCTGAACATGGTCCATAGTGTTTGTTCACATGGTCGGCCAATAGTACCCTACTTGCAAAAGCTTGTGTTAGGGTATGACCTTCTGAGTGGTCGCTGCATATCCCCTTGTGTATCTCCCTCATGACATAATCCACCTCGTCAAACAAGAGACATCTCAAATACAACAGTGTAAAGCTTCTCTTGTAGAGTGTGTCTTCTACCAACGTGTACCAACAACCTTAAGTCTCATCTTTCTTGCTTCCCTTTTATCCTCAGGTAAATCCCCTGTTTTGAGGAACCGGATCATTGGGGTTCTCCATTCAGCATTGTAGTCTGTCATATTTACCTCAACGGTCCTCATATCCGAGTACTTGGCTAAGGGAAGTATCAAATCAATTGACACTCACTTAGGAGATGCTGCATCTCGTACACCAGTCTCATTAGCTTGCTAATTTTGATTTTTGGGGACGTGCTTTATTTTAAACTCTTCAAAACTCTCCATCATCTCATTTACAAGACTTAGTTATTCCCTCATTCTCTCCTCTTTTGCTTCGTATTTACCTAATACTTGTCTGACAACAAGTCTAGAGTCTGTATTAACAATGATTCTTTTGGCCCCGACCTCTCGAGCAATCCTCATGCCTAAGATGAGCACCTTATATTCCACCTCATTATTTGTCGCTCTGAATCCGAAGCGGATGGCGTATTACAGTTTAGTCCCCTTAGGGAAAGTTAACGGTAGTTTGGCTTCGCTTGCCGAGCTGGTGGAAGACCCGTCATTGTAGATCATTCATCCATGTTTCTCGGGTTGTCTCAAACTGTCGTCATCGCTAGTCTGAAATATAAATTTTGTGAGAAAGTCCAGTACTAGAGCCTACCCTTTTATTGTGTTCCTTGGTCGGTACTCTATGTTAAACTCTCTAAGCTCGACCGACCATTTAACCATGCGACCAGAGGTATCTGGCATTTGCAAAACTGCCCTCAGGGGTTTATCCGTCAACACAGCTATTGGATGGGCCTGGAAGTAGGACCTTAGCTTTCTCATTATGATCACTAGGGCGAAGGGGTAGCCTTTAATTGGCGGATAATTCAATTCGGCTCCATGAAGGGCATGGATGATATAGTACACAGGTCTTTGAACCAGGTCGTCTTCTCTGACGAGAATCGAGCTTACAATGGTTTTTGACATGACAAGTGTATAAGATCTCCCCTTGTTTGGTTCGGCTAAGCTATGGTAAACTTTTCATGTGTCATTTAAAATCACAGAACACTCAGTCATAATCCTCTATCTATTCGAAAGCATGGCAGTGATCAGTCACCCTAGAGATGAACCGGTTTAGGATTGCCACCCTCTCAGTCAGCCATTGTACTTCCTTTGTCATTTTTTGTGGTTGCATGTTGAGTATGGTCTTGATCATCTCGTGGTTAGCCTCTATCCCTCAACTAGAGACCATGTACCCTAAGAATTTCCCAGCCGCAACTCCAAAAGTGCATTTGGTCAAGTTTAGCCTCACTTGATAGGCTCGTAATGTGTAGAAGGTCTCATGTAGATTGTTCATGTGTTGCTCGGATTTTAGGCTTTTTACTAACATATCGTCAACATAGACTTCAATATTCCTTCCAATTTTCTTCCTGAACATGTGGTTAACCAACCTCTGTTAAGTGGCTCTGGCATTCTTGAGTTTGAATGACATGACATTGTAGCAATATGTTCCTCGATCCATGATGAAAGAGGTTTTTCCTTGGTCCTCATCCAGCATCTTAATTTGGTTATATCAAGAGAATGTGTCCATGAAACTAAGTAATTTGTGCCCTGAGGTGGGGTCCACTAGCGAGTTTATGCTTGGCAGTGGGAAGCTAATCTCCCATAGAAACCCTGCTTTGAAAAGCTTTGATACCTCCTCGGCTATTGCTTAATTTCTTTATGAGGTGAAGTTCCGCTTCTTTTGACACACAAGCTTAACTTGGAGGTTAATGCTCATCATGTTTATGATAACTTCTAGGTCTATCCCCGACATATCCTCATGTGTCCAAGTGAAAAAGACATCCTTATGCAAGGTTAAGAGTGTCTGCAAGCGTTCTTTGAATTCAGAAGGTAACCTTTGTTTGACCTAAATGACATGACTTGGGTAGGTCTTGTCGATCTTCAGTTCTTTCAACTCTTCTATCGGGCTAGCTGACTGGAACTATGAATCTTTTCTGGGGTCTAAATCCTCAATGGGGAGGGTTTCCTTAGAGTGGCCACCCCGAAGGGAGGTTGTGTAGCACTCCCAGGCCATGGCTTGCTTGCCTTTGACCTCCCAACCCCTCCTTCCATTGGAAAACGCATTAGCAAATGGTATATAGAGGTCATGGCCCGTAGTTGATTCAGAGCCAGTCATTTGATGATGGCGTTGTATGTTGAGGGCCAATCAACAACTAGGAAATTAATCACCTTTGTCGATTGTCTCAAACTAAGGTTTGCAATGACTAGTAGGGTGATCATACTGATTGGGTACAGCTTATCTCCAGTGAAGCCAACCAAAGGCAATGTTAGAGGGCTGAGTTTGTCTTTACTAACTCTCATATGTTCAAACGTGGCCAGGTAAAGGATGTCGGGCTAACTCTCATTGTGTATGAGTATACTCTGGGTTCTGTGGTTTACAATCACCAAAGACACCACTAGTGCATCATCATAAGGGTGTTAGATCTCCGAGCATCGGCCTCTATGTAGGTAATTTCTTGGCCTATTGTCCTAGAGATCTTTTTAGGTCCTTCCATAATGTAGATTGCACTTTCAGTTGATGCTCTCTCCTTTTTTGTGTGGGCCTTCCGAGATGAGCTCAATTTTCTCCCGCCAATCAGCCCCCCTTAATGACCCTTATCTCTCGGCGTCCAATCCTTTGGAGAGTTTTCAAGTGCCCTCTTCTAATGGTCTTGGGGCTAGTCTATTACAAAGCAACGTAAGCGACCCTGTTGGATGAGGGCCTCTATATGCTCCTTTAAGTAGAAACAATCCTCAGTGCTATAGCCGTGATCCTTGTGGAAACGTAAATACTTGTTTCAAACTCTTTTTTCTAAAAGAGCTCTAAGTTTTTCTAGTCACCTTAACGCAAGGTCATCCCAAACTTACAGGAGTACCTGTTTGAGCGGAGCATTAAGTGAAGTATAGCTTTGGTGATGGCTTGATCGGGCTCCAGCTCTTTTGTTGTCTTGGTCTTGGATGGGGGAGCCTTTGAGGCCAATGTCATGGTCGGTTCTCCTCAATCTTTTATCCCTTCGATGTTTGTCAGTCCTATCTTTTGGCTCTGTTTCCCGATCCCGTCAAGCCGTCATGGCATCCTCGGCATTCATATGCCTCTGTGCGTGGAGCATCAATTCAGTCATGGTGTCTGGGGGTGACTTTGAGAGGGAGAAGATGAATTTTGTGGGCAATAATCCCCCCATAAAGGCGGTCAGAACCACCTTCTCGTCCGCCTCATCAATCTGGAGGACCTCCTCGTTAAATCTTGACACATAGTCCCTCAACGATTCCCCCTATTATATTTAATATTAAGGAAATAGGTAGCTAATTTTCTTTATCACCAACGCCCTATAAAGTGACTAGCTAGAGAAGGAGTGGCTCAAGTCAGCAAACAAGCTAATTATCCTGTTCGGTTTCATACTCCAAAACCATTTTTATGTTATGCCTTTGAGTGTTATGGGAAATGCTTAGCACATGATTCCATCAGGGATATCATGCAACAGCATGAGGATTTTATAGGCTTCAAGGTAATCGAAAGGATCTCAATTCCCATCAAAGGCCTCCATTTGTGGGACTCTAAATTTTGAGGGAAGGAGACAAGATATCACAGTCGGGGAGAAGGCAGGTCGGTTTTCTGGACCAGCACCTCGACTCTAGTGGAAATTTTTTCTTTCATTGCCTCCATCACATTGCTCAATGGTTCCTGCATTTTCTACATCTATTCGTCAAAATGACGCGAGGGTCCACCTTCATTCCGATCGTTGGTGTTTCGAATGGGGAGCGAAAAATCGTCTTGATTTGAGTCCCAAGGCTCATTTTCCCTATCGTGGTCCCCTTTGTTTCTTATATCGTGCTTGGGGATGACGTCTACCTCCCGTTCTTCGTCATTTGGGGGTGTCCTCTCTCTTTGGATCGCGAGTCTCCTCATCAAGTCCTAATTATGTTGTATAACCTACTACAAGTTTCGATTGAACTCTTGTATTTGTTACTTTAGGGTAGCGACTCATTCAACCTCCTGGTTTGGTTCTACCTGCGCATTATTAGAAGAGGCATTCCGGTGAGCTTCCATTGTCCTAGCCCATGTATCCACCATGTGATATTTGTCTCAGTGGGAAATAATAAAGGTTTCCCACAGACGGCGTAAACTGATGAAGCGCCGAGGTGCTCTTCAGACGATCGAGTGGTGGATCTCAAGCTCTGAACATCATGCAACCTAAACACACGAATCACGAAAAAACTAGAAAAGGAGGACACTGGTGTAGTGCCGGCCACATCCCTTCTTACGCCAATGTCAAGCCAGAAATATCTTGAAAAAGTATATTGTTGGTGGTTTTTATTTTTTTCATAATTCATCATCAATAGCACCATCCCTTTTTATAGGAATGGAAGAACGTAGAATCCTAAGATTCAGCCGATCTCGGTGCTTTATTTAGGGAGAAAATCTCGGAGTCGCCTGGCGTTTGACATAAATCTTGGATGAGACCGTTATGTTAGCCTTCAATTGTCATTTTAGGATCTCTCAGAATATTATGTGACTATGGATCTCAATTGGGTGTCCGAATCCTTTTGGCAGGTCATGTGTCATGGTCATTGGGTCACTCAAGGTTTCTCGACTAGCCTCACACTCAGCGCTCTCTTGACAAGCTCATGTCACCCCTATCAATCTCCTTCATGGAAGTGGGTTTTTTTATATTTTATTTTTATTTTAGTGTCTTATTTTTATTCTATTTGTTTTTTCCTCTAAAAATTTGGCAAATGAAAACACCTCAAGAAAAACCTACTTGCCTCGTTAATTTATTGTGAGCATACTTCTCTCCATATTCAACTAAAGCCCCTATGTTTTCTTTAGCAATCTCTTAAACACTATCACCATCCATTGCCACATCTGCAATTGGGAGTATCAACAAGAAAAGCTAAGCTGAGGTTCATCACACAAAGATCAATCTCTAGGCTCTTGGCTTGGGCTCCTCACTAGCCTGAGGGTCAAACTCTGCTCACGAAACTCTGACTCAGTATGAATTCATGAGAAAGCTAATTTATTATAAAAAAAAAAAATCAAAAGCAACTTAATGGAAAATGTCTTTTGTGATCAATGTGATGTGTCCTACAAATTGACATGTAATGTGTTTTTTAATTTGATGAATTGAAATTTTAACCTTAATATATATCGCGTGTCAACCCATGTTGTAGTCATACATAAGTCACACCAAGTAGGTCAAATCATTTATATTTCATTTTGATACAATATAGATTGAATGAGTAATGCAAAGTCAATCATGATGATTACTCGATAAATACGTAAGTATTCATACCAAAAAATATAATAAAAATGTATAATAATATGTCTCATATTATATATATATATATATGCGTGCCATTGATTGATACATTGATGTGTTTTTGAATTTGGTCTCTTTGTTACACTTGAACTTTATTGAACCCCCAACACAGCATATGTCATCTTATAATTCACCATACACACTATTGATACTTTGTCATCACAGAGCATTTTCTTCTTTCAACGAGCCCGAAATTTTAGCGAGCTAGACTAGTGCAGCTTGAAACTTGTGCCCTTTTGAATTAAGTGTCTATACAAACAATATGACTTGGTATACGAGAATAAAATATTTGAGCTTTCAAACCTGTGCCCTTCTCCCATGTCTATATCTCGCTGTCTAATCCAAAATTGATCACTCTTATATATTTGTAGGTAATGAGCAAAGAGTTGGCTCATTCTAGACATTCTAGAAAATAGTTAAAATAAAGGAAAACAAAAGCATTTTCCACATGTAGAGAATTTTGTAGCCAATTCATTATAAACAAATTTAGTATTAATGAATTAGTGCGTAACTGACAGTACATAGTTTGTAACCAATACAATGATAAGAAAGCTACCATTGTGAGAAGTTTTTTTTTTTTTCAAAATGTGAGAACGATGATACATATGCAAGGAATAAAAATTTAGTAGACATAAAAGTATTTTATCCTTCAGATGTTCCGAAACTGACCACTCCTTTATGTATATGTTAATAAACTTCTTAGGAGCAAGCAATATTTATACAATCCAATTGTAGGAAATGTTACAACCCATTTGCAACAAAAATTTACCACTAAGAAATCAACAAAATTAGGCTGTGAATTTTTTATAATTTCTCAATCTGCACAAAGATTGTGGTAATGTTTTTGATTTAAAATTACGAGACTAACTCATTCAAGCCCCTTTCCTAGATCTGCAATGAACTCATAACAACCATCCCAAGTTATGCACCATTTGGGACATGCTTGTTCTCTCTCTCTCTCTCTCTCTCTCTCTCTCTCTCTCTCTCTCTCTCTCTCTGTGTGTGTGTGTGTGTGTGTGTGT
>JAOXJP010176813.1:0-12548 GCA_025762735.1 Platanus orientalis
CACACATTCCAATGTGTCTAACATCCTACTATGTTACCTGAGGACCACCTATCTCATCTCATGAGATCAAATAATTATCCATGTTAAGAAATAAATACATTTGATGATAGAGTAAATAGTTATTATAAAATAAATAATTAATTAATTACGCCTATATTTTATGTGAATGGCTTTCTCAAAACACATATTTCCAACACTTGTATACCCTATAATTGCATAAATCTTTGCTTTGGATGGGTTAGGAAACCCTACGCTGAAAACAAGATGGATCTAACTTTTGTTGATGATTACAGTTGGCCAACCTATGTTGTGGGATCTCTACCTCTTTATTTCAATATCTCTTTCTTACCCCACAATGCCACTCTTTAAACTTTATCGTTCTCGAAGGATCAGGAGTGACCTTCAAGAAGCGTGTACAAATGAAACAACCCAACTAGAATTGGAAGATTTTGGCCATCCAAAGAAATTAGAACGTTTTGATTCTCCTCCCCATTCAGTAGCATTAGCAATTATCATAACATCTAGTGACAAAGTCGACGTTGAACAATAAGACTTTGCTCCATTATGCCGCACATGGCCCCTCCGCTTCCCTGTGTACTTGGAATTCTCCCTGTCTTTCTTATTTGCATCATCAACACTATTCACTCTAAAGAGATTTTGTTTTCTTTTCTAGTGCATAACATGTGTAGCGTACCATCTTATGATGAAGAAAACCAATTCGTTTTCTTTTACATCCATTTTGGATTTACGTCGATTGAGTCTACATTGCTACAATTGCATCTCCTTTATCAGTCGGAATACCTTTCCAGAGAGGATTTTGATGTGGATAGTCCCATTGCTTTTCTACACATGCTTCTACCACATGTGTGGTCTTTGCTTTCTTACACATGCTTCTCCCACACATGTATTCTCTCTCCCATTTAATTCATAATTAAACAATTTTTGTAAATGTTCTTACCATTTTTTCTTATTTATTTCTCTTAAATTTTGTTGTTACATTTCTTTAAATACAATTTTGATGTTATTTATCATTTAAAAGATTTTCTTATTAAGAATATTTTTTTGATAATGCTTATTAGGAAATTAGCTTATAGATATTGATAATTTTTATTTTTAAAATAAATATCTTCTCTATTCTTGATTTATCTTTAATGCTAAATCCTAAATTATATCTACTGCCAATCAATAATATTTATTTCCATTAAATCTTTCATTTTTTTAAAATTTCTCAGCACTCACATCTTTCCTCATTTTTTCCTACTATAATGCCAATTCATTTATCTTTATTTATTTATTTTTATTAAATATTTTTTTCTCTTTTTATCTCTCCACTCACTCTTTTTCTAATGGATAATAATAATATTAGTAACGTTCCATATTAATGTCTATGATTTCTTTCCAAATTTATTTACTAATTATTTACCAAAAAGTTCTCTAATACCTTCTTTTTAAGGGTATTCTATGTTGAGAGGTCTTGCAAATGTTGAGGTATCAGGGAAATGTGACCGCCATGTTGTTTCATTATTTAGGACCAAGAAATGGTACCACGACCAAGGGTGTGCCTGTGCTGGATGGTGTCTACAATTCTTACAGTCATACTTTATAAGTTAATAGCTAGCTACTTTAACAACTAGAAATTAAGTTCAGTTTTCACAAGTGACCTTTGTTGGATGAAGTTCCATCTATATGGACTGTCAAGAAAGCGTTAAAGAGTTTGATGGAAAAAAAACGGAGCCCCCTACATACCTTTAGATAGGAGAAAATCGCAAAGGCTAAAGAGTGAATTCAAAGCTTTGGATTTTTTCAAGTAGACATGTAAAGTCAATAATGAATTTCGCACATAGTCTAGATCCCTAATTATACTAACTTGGTCTACTCCTCATGTTGTTCAAGGATGTCTTCCTTTTAATTTTCTTTATCTAGGTTGGGGTTGAGTTGGGTCAACATGAGAATAATATTATTCATGTGTTCCTTTGCTTTTAGAATTCATGTGAGTATGATGTTCTCTTCTTAGGCATTTTCACTCATTCTAGATTTAATTAGTTTAAAATCTAACCAATCCTTGAAACCTAATTCTCTCAATGGTTTATTTTGTTTATTTTACCTCATTTTTGTAATTTCTTAATTGTGTTTTTGTTTTGTTGTTTTTACCAAAAAATAATGGCATCTACTACTATTCTTTTCTTGTTAAGACTTCTTTTCTTTTTTGGGGAAAATTCTTATTAACACTTCTTAGGTCAAGAATCTTAATATCTTTCTTAGCTTTGAAAATCAAGCCTTTGTTCGACATAGTCAAAGATTGTAACGTACAATAGGATTTAGAGAACACTCGGGTCATTGATTTTGTGGGATTTAAAACGGTAATGAGGAAAACAAAATTTCAATTGCAGACTTTTGTTTATGGGTATTGATGTATAAATCTCTATTTCATGGGGAGCCACTTGAACTTTGATGTCGATTTTGATTTGGCCCTAAAACGTTTATAGGTTTTATAGATAACAAATTGAAATTTGTATATAAAATTTATCTACAAAGGTTTATTCATATTTCATTTATTTTATGTCATCTATAACGGTTTAGACATCTTTGTTTCCTTTGTTGCACTAATCAATAACTTTTATAATTAGTTTTTGCATCACCATTTTTTATAGTTGTAATTTTTGAAATTTCTATTTATAATTACCTAACTTTTACTGATGCCCGTGCTTGCATGGCACATTCACTAGTATATACTAAAGCAAAGGGTTGTTGATGCAGTGATGTGGAACTTCTCTATGTTTTTATTTTGAATGTAATATTTTTTAAGAGAATGCCATGTATACAACTTCATTGCCATATTTCCCTCTTTTTTTTCTTCTTTATTAATTCATAAAATCTCTCCAGTCTTCTTCCTAATTTTCTCCACTTTCTTCCTTTAAACCCTACATTCTCTCAGCCCTTTTCTCTCTCTACATTTCTCTCTCCAAGTCTTTTCTTATCTCTCTATCTCTTGGTTAATACTCCTCTATCTCTTTAGGTCAAGTACTTCTCCACGTTTCCCTCCCCCACGGGTCAAGTACTCGCACCAACATGGGGGCATATGCTAGTTAAGAGATATAATAAATGGAATGAGATTTTAGGGGTCGAGAGAGATGAGAATGTAGAGACTATGGCAAGTGACTCTCCACATTTAGATAAAGGGTGTTTTGCAAAAAATTAAAGAACAATTACCAAAAAAAAAATTAAAGAACAAAAATTAAGATAAAGTGTCCATGTGGATGAGAGAGAAAAGGATATGAGACTTGAGATGGTTGGGATGAAATCACCTGCGACAGGAATAAATGTGCTAAATTTTTATGGCATGAAACATGGGAGGTGGGGCCCCCACCAAAAAGTGCATGAGCCCCACCCCTCCTCTTTCACGCTGTAAAAATTCGGCACATTTACTCTATCGCAGGTGATACGAAGCCGAGATGGTTGCATGTAAAAAAGGGTTTTTAAAAAAGATAAAATTAAAGGGGCGTTGACGTGACATGCCATCTGATTTAATGTGAAAACATGAAACTGTTTTGAATCATAGTGTTTTGAAATTAATTTTGCGAAGAGGAAGACGAAGTGCCTTCTGGATTAGAAGAAGAGTGATGGATCTCAAAGAGTGGCTCCACAGTGGCACTGCCTTTGCAAAGAGATATATCACATGTAGTCGAGACCCATAGGGTCAGCTAAAGGGCGGACTTTGAAATAGAAGGATAATCAACTTCTTAATTGGATGTTAAAAAAAGTAAAAAAATAGATTGATTATAAGACAAAAACATACCAGTTTCAACTACACTGGAGTTTATTTTTCATCATTATCATTGAAAATCTTTTCCATGCTACATTATCATTCAATGGTGAGCTAAAACTATGCTTATTGTATGGTATTATTGCAGAGTTCACATCTAACCTCCTTCAATATTCATAACAAAACAAAAGACCAAGTGTGAAGTTATCAAAATGTGAATCTTACCAACATGATATGGGTCTTCAAATGAATGATAATACTAAAATATGGGAAATAGAAAATCCATGGCATGTTACCATAATACTATACAATAAGCATAAGAAAACTAAGATGAGCAAGGAAATGGACATAGTTTTTGGATTGTTGATGAGCTCAACAATGTGTGCTTTGTTTTTGATCTATCCATCAACTCATGATGTTGGGAGCAAATGTTCTGTCCCCAAATTTATCTATTCCCCCATGTCCCCACACGACAGGCTGACACACGATTTTATTTTGAATTTGATGCTTTTTTTAAGATACCTACATTTTCTTTTAAACACTTTTATAATGGTTTTAACCCTACACACCCCTTTTTTGGGGTATCTACTTTTTCAGTTGAAAATCATTTTTATAGTTTTGACCCCATGGACCCCACCCTTGTGTGTGGGGACACGTTGCTGAGGGAAGATTATTAATAATCTTAAAAATTATTGAATATATGAGTAGTGACCAAAAGAATATGTTGATGCACTGGTTGGAGTAGTCAACCCCATGAAAAATAGTAGTTAATTAAAAAAAAAAATTATTGGGGTTTGGGGGTAGTGAGGTGGAATGAATGAAAATATAAGAATGAAACTAGATGAATATGCAAAATAAAATCAAAGAAAAGAAAAAAAAACACCAGCTATCCTTTTACCATGTGTCGAGTTCGTTAATCCCAGTACCCCCCCAAACGTACTATATTAGCATTGTGCTTCAGTTGGCAGCCCAACTCAGATTTGATCTACTCATCTCAGCCCAATTTCATCCATAAAATGCGATGTGGTGTGAAAGGGTATACAAAGGAGATCATGGTATACATAGGGTGGGCATGGCTAGCCCGAGCCCAATCTGAAAATTGGCCTGAAAAGCCCGACCCGAGTTAAGCCCAGGTCTAGCCTGAGGCCTGAACTTTTTTTAGGGCGGGGCTCAGGCTCACCTCTGCTTGGCCCAAGCCCGGCTCGAGGCCCAAACTTTTATATTTATAATATGTATGTATTTTATATATAATATAATAAATCTTTAAATTATCAATATTTAATAGTTTAGTTCATTAAAATAGCTTTTCGCAAAAGGTCTTGTATTTGACTCTTAGCGAAATCAATGATTTTTTTATAAAATACAATCCTTAGAATTTAAATATATAGTTTTCTAAGCTTTTAAAAATTAATAAAATCTTATAGCTCAATTGGTTAGAGTGTTGCTTATTGCATAATAGGTCTTGAGGTCTTGAGTTCAAACCTAAATCTCAAAACTAACATTTTTTGAAATTCATGGGCTGGGGCCTCGGGTTGGCCCGAGCTTGATAAATTAACAGGGGTCAGACCCAGGCATAAATCTTTTACAAAAAGTTAAGGTCCAAGCTCATGCCCAAGACTATACTATAATTACAGGGCCGAGCATAGGCCCAAGCCCAGCCCATGCCCACCCCTAAGTATACATTTTGTAAGTGAAAGTGAACTAATTATTATCCAGCAAAAAAAATAAAAAATTGAACTAATTATTTGAGAGGAAGTTGATGAACTTGACAAACAAATTATAAAGTGCGTGTACTGCAGATTGCTTTGTGTTGTTTTGTTACAATAATCTAGTTTAGATCCTAATAAACTCAAAATCTGATGGTTTGAATTGTGTAATTGAAACTTAAAAACACATTCAATTAAAACAAAGAACTGTTGATAAAGAAAATTTGGCTTAGGAATCAGTCACCAAGCTATTTTTTAGATTTGAATAAATGAAGATGGATAAGTTCAGCCAAGCCATCTTCACTACAAGTTTTGGTTTTGGATTGATGATGGATAGGTAAGATCCTCAGCATGCTTATCAATTTAAGAAGACAATAAACAAACTTATCTGGATTCAAGGGAGTGGGCAAACGTCAATGCAATCCATTGCAGAATTTCTGCCCATGGGGTTTGATACCCCAACCTCTTCCCCTGACATTTATTTTCTATAACGAGGTACCCCTGATTATTATTCTTTTATAGCTGATTATTGTGTATCCGACTTTTTAAAAAGGGAGCTAATGTTCTACTCCCAAATTTTCAACTCTCCATGCTCCCAAACACAAAGGCTAGCTTCATGATGCTTTTTTTTTTTTTTATTATTTTAAAAAAGCCCATTTTTATGGTTTTAACCCTATACCCTTGCCTTTGTGACGGGAAACATGGGGAAATAAACAATTTGGGACTAGATCATTTGTTTCCTTTGAAAAATTACCAATACTTTAGGAATGCAATATGTATTACATGTCTTCCTATTATTTAGGCATAGTTATAACACTACGCACATGCACTAGTGTAACTTAATAAAAATCAGGAAAGATCTATGTGACCTGATTTAAAACCTACAATATTTCAATTCCATAGGAATCATCTTACAATTCATACATCATTGGAGATATTTATAAGTTTAGTTTCCAATAGAACAAATAGCGTGTAATTTGATGTTCCCTAGAGAAAGTTATGATCATTTTCCCATAAGGTGTTTGTGTTGATAGTCAAACAAATTTGGGGTTACTTCATAGGTAAATCTGTATGGATTAACTTGCAAACTACACATCATTGGAAATATCTATGAGTCTAATTTCCAATGTGATAAGCGGTGCGTGGATCAAAGTTTCTTATAGAAAGTTATGATTGTTTTCATGCGAAGTGTTTGTGTTGGAAATATTGGAGTGCTTGAACCTCATTCGAACCCTCAAATAGACATTGGAGCACTTGAACTTGTGCAAACCAAAATCTAGTCTCATTCGAGTGCTCGAATTAGGCAATCTAAGCGTTCGAATAGCCTTGTTCAAGCACTCTAATATGCTATAGAGTTAAAAAAATTATAGATTTACCACTTTGAACATCAGGATATGTGTAAATCAAAACTTAAACTCATTTTTTCCTTATGTATACCTAAAACCATTAGAGAATAGCTTAGAGAGAAAGAAGAAGAAGATTTCTTCTCCGAAGAGCAAGGTAAGCTAAAAAACTGTGGTTTTAGCATGGTAATTGCTTAGCTCCAGTTTTTCATGAAAAAAGCTATAAAGATTCATGGATTTTGATTTTATTTCTTGGATAATCTCAAAGAAGAGAGAAGGTGTTCAAAGGGGAAAAAATGTGGGAGGAAGATCCTCTTGGGTTCAAGGATTAGAAGCCATTGTAAGTCGATATACATTATATGCAATTTCTTTCATAGGATCTTAGTTCCTTTGATGATGAAATTTAATTTGAATGATACTTTGCCTAAAATCTATGGATTAGTTGTTTAGTAAGTTGATATACTTAATATGCACATTCTCTTGCTCTATAATCTTAGTTTTCTTGATATGAGCTTCGATTGGAATGATTCCTCATCTATTCTCTATGAATATTTGAAATTGTAAGTAAATATGCATTATATGCACACCCTCATACTCTTAAGTTTATAGAAATGTGATTTATACTCTATGTTGTGAATAATTGTGGTGTGTTTCCCATAGAATTGATGTTGGGATTCTCATTTGATGATGTTGATGCCTTAATTGGTAAGTTTGGGGATCTCTACTCTAAGATGGGAAGTTTTGTTGTTAGATTCTTATAACATTGGGATAGAAATAAATATTTAATGTGATGTAACTTGATTCTTTCTTTGATTCCTAACAATTAGGATCTCTACCTATTTGATTTATGGTCTCATTATTAATTCTCTATGATTTACAAGTCGCATACCATGCTTATGGATTCTTCACATATGTTCATTGTTCATTTTGATGGATTCTTTTTGTTCCTTGTTAATCCAAATTATTTTGTCTTAATTCTATTGATTCCCATGCTACAATTGTAAAATTTATGTGTTCACATTCGGGATTTGTGTCCATTGATAATTTTGATAGCTTAAGCATGTTGATTCCATCTATGTTCACATTCGGTATCTAAAA
The DNA here is from genome assembly GCA_025762735.1 of Platanus orientalis. Lineage (NCBI taxonomy): Eukaryota > Viridiplantae > Streptophyta > Magnoliopsida > Proteales > Platanaceae > Platanus > Platanus orientalis. The sequence continues at coordinate 7,911 of JAOXJP010176813.1, forward strand.
GAGCATTCTCATTATAATTCTACATGAGTTATGAAGCATTTAAGGTACTTTGTGTTGTCTTTGGTGGCATTTGGCATGAAATTGTTTTACATCCTACAAATTTGTATATGTCTATAGATTTGAACCAAGAATCCTCATTTGCATCTTGGTTTTAACTTCATACATGTAATTGACATATTTGGTTTTGGACTCCTTATGAATGTAGACATACGGACATCTTTTGTATAACATACTTATGTGGTAATTACATTACTTTACATAAGCATGGATTTGACATATCATTTTGCATATGTGGATTTGATTCGATTCGATACCCTTTGTTTTGGGATAATTATTTGGGAACTATCCTTTGTTCCGATGGAATTAATATAGGAACCAAATATGTCATTATCTTAAGGGAAATAATATGGGGACTACCCTGGTCTGGGGGAATTATGTGAGATACACCTTTGATGCCTTAGGGGATTTTTGTAGGCTACACCCCTTTGTGGGATTGCCCTTTGTGACCCTTTTCAAGTCCCCAATCACCAGGTCACATTATTAGGTAAAGAAAACCCTAGTGACCCACTACTACTATATGATTTGATTTTTTGGAGACCCAACATGGGTTGTTTCCATATAATTTGATTTGTCAGAGATCCAACATGGATTGTCTACATATGATTTAATTTGTTGGAAACCCAACATGGGTTATTTGCATGATTTGATTTTGTCAAATGCTTTTTTTAGGCTATATGCATTTGGTTTTAATATTTAACGAAGACCCTAGTGGGTTAGCATAATGTATATGCACACTTTGATTTGATTTGAAAACCCATAAAACTATGTTAATGCATACATATACTTTGGGGCATGGTAAGGATATATATATATATATATTGGTTGTTGCACATGCATGTACATTTGGCATCGTTACTCTATCTTGGTTCATCCATATCTATTGTTGTGTTTACTTTGACCTCCTTTCTTTTTGCATATTTTGTATATCTTCTTGCTGAGTTAGTTAAGCATCCCAATTGGCATCACCCTACAAATTGAAGTGATAGAGGTAGAGATGATTCGTGAGATGCAAGAGGAGAGAAGCATTGGGCGGGTGGCTCATAGTTTACATTTCATTTTGTTCTTTAGTTTTGAACATGAGATGTACTTTTATTTTAATTTATGTGTTTGTACCTTTATGAGGATGAGGATTATTATTATGTTGATGGTTTGTGGAAACCTTTATTTTGATATAGACTAATCGATATCTTTTGATTGGTTTAGATATGGATATGGTGATATTTTTCTCTACACTTTAGTTTAGTTTGTTGGTATCATTATTTATTTCATTGCACTTTGATAAGAAAAAAATGGTAAAGATTAAGCAAATTTTGTTACTACATGTGATTCGGATAATTGAGAATTAAAAGGATTAAAAAGAAGACCAAATTTATATGAAAAACGACAACGAGAACAAGTGTTGCACTTTGAAATGAGGTCTCCCCACATGAGATACAGGTTCAGTGTGTTATCCAGTGTCACGGATCCAGATTCGAGTCTGAACGTGACCCACAAATCTAGGTCGTGACAATAGCACTTAGATTTCATTGCATGTCCAATGCACAACACATTGGTAAATGCAGATGTGTATGTCATCTCATGTTAGTTAATATAATGCTTTACTCTTTTAGAATGTCACCTCTCTGACTATGGGATGAATTTGGCTAACCAATTGAATACAACCTTCCAACGAACTAATTGATTTCAAAAAAGAAAATACTAAGAACAATGAGACTCATTGGTTTTTACAAAGAAAAATACCAAAATTATATTAAAGAAAACTCTCAATAATTCAAACTCCATTACATTCATTCTTTATAGACCAAAGACCAAAATAATTAGAAAATTCCTAAACAAATCTAAAGAAATTCATCCAAAATTGTCTAGAAATATTTTTTGATCACATTTAACATATTTGATCGAGAATATCTCCTTGATGTTGATCAAATTAAATTTTTTTTTTGGAAAATAACAATTATAGCCCTTGAAATCTTATTTCCAATGCTTAAAAAACATTTTCAAACAGATATTTGTGTGAGATGTTATGTCATTTAAAAGTCGCACTACAAGAAACCTTTTAAATAACAAATTTCCTTTTCAACCCAAATAACAAACCTAAGATTTTAAAAGCTCCATCCTACCAAAACCAATTGTTAACAAATAAAAAAATTTCTTAATAAAAGCAAAAACATATCACTAAGCAATTCTAAATAAAATAAATTATATAAAACCCTAGGTGTAGCAGTTATACTTCCTTAATTTTCTCTGAAAATAACTTCCATGAAATCAGTGGTTACTAGGTATTGCTTTGCATCTTTCTCCCCAAGTCCGAAAGAACTCATCCTCAAATTTGTTACATCTTCATCAAAATGATTAATACAGTGCTTGATGTTAAACACATCATATGTTCAAAGTTGTATCCAAATTATTTTGATATTAAACTCTTGGAATTTGACTTCTTTCCACTTAAAGCTTCAAGTAGAACAACATCATATGAAGCATTTTGTTCGGGAGGTGATGAGATAGATTCAAACACATCATCATACTTGACGAAAAACAAATTCTTCATCACTGGCAATTTATTATCACATTTGATAAAAATCTATCACTTCATCTTTGATAATCCATTACATATATCATCATATATAGGTTTATCATAGGTAATACCATCATTATCATATATAGGTTTATTAAAGACAATAACATTATCATCATATACAAGATTATCGTAAATCTTTAAGGACAAATACTTTTCACCTAGATTATTCGCATCTCGAGATATAAAAATAATATCCATTCCAGACGGCTCTGCATAAGGAGCACGTATATGAAATGGATTTTTAAAAACCTTTCCCTCTTTTAGAGTAATGATCTAATTAAGGAACTCTTTCTACTGTAAACTCCCTCGGAATTCAGGAATCTCAATCATCTACTTAAACTCCCATTGCCTAGAATCATAATTTGTATGAGGTTTTCAACCATTAGTCTCCTCCTTGGTACATACTTGATAAAAAGGTTGTTAACATATTCGTTGGCATCCTCGTCCTCCACGAAACATAGATTCGATGATTAGTTTTAGCGTTGACCTCATTTACCACAGTTTGTATGGCAGTCGTCTATTGGATCAACACCCTTATCTATTGAGCCAATCATAATACATTATCATGCTTATACACTTCATCTAGCGAAACTCCGTGAGTAATATTTATTTCCTTGGGGGCATGGTGTAGGAATGAATGCTAGCTTTATTACCAATTGATGCAATGAGTGTTAATGGATGAATCTGACTAACCGATTAAACACAACTTTCTATCAAACCTGCTAATTTTGAAAAGAAAAATATTAGGAACAATATGACATGTTGATTTTCATAAAGGAAAATACCAATAATTAGAGTAGAGAAAACTTGCAATAATTTAAAACTTTATTAAGACTTATTTCCTCCATTACATTGCTTATGTATAGACCAAAGACCAAAAAAACTAGAATTTTTTTAACAAAATTAAATAATTAATCCAAAATCTTCTAAAAATATTTGTAACCATGTGTGACATCTTTGATTAAGAATTTCTCTTTAATATCGGTCAAGTTTGATAATTCTTCATAAAATAACAATTATAGCCCTTAAAGTCTTCATTCTAATACATAAAAATATCATAAATTGGATATATTTGTGAAATGATATGCCAAGTGAAAGTTACACTACATGAAATCTTATAAATAATGAATCTCTACAAATTACCTTTTTTAACCCAATTAAGAAATCTAATATTCTAAAAATTCTATCCTACCAAAATCAACACTTAACAAATAAAAACTTTTTCTAATAAAACCAAAACATATCACTAGTAATTCTAAATAAAAGAAATTATATAAGTCTATGTATAGTTGCTATTCTTGCTTGATTTTTTCTGAAAAATATCTTTTATTAAATCGTTATCTTCCATGTGTTGATTTACATCATTTTTTCTAAATAAAAAAGAATTCATCTTTGAATTTTATGCATCATCAAAATGATTAATACATCTGATAAAATAAGTATATAAATATTAATGTTTCAAATTAAATGTTTACTTTCAATTGTAATATAAAAATAAACTTTTAATTAGATAACAAGTACATCTAACATTTATATTTAGATCATTCATTTTTTACTTAAAACTAGCCAAGGAACTCGTGCAAACACGGGCATCTGATAAAATAAAGTAAATAAAATAAAAATATGAAAAGAAACACAACTTAAAAAAGTGTGAAGTAAAAACTAATTAAATTAGACATTAAAAATGACAAGTTCTATACATTATAAATCCAAGTGACTATGTTAAAAATATAAAGAAAATGTCATGTAATAATGAAAAAACAATGTTTAGGACGTGACAAAGAAAATCTTGAATTGAATATCTTGGACTTGATTGGGTTAACCCTAACAATTCAACCAAATTGGAAGTGAAATCATCTTTCAATATCAGAAGAGCACTGATGTTAAATGAAGACCCATGTGAGCACGGATATCATTGATGTTGGAAATCGCAAGTATACGAATCGCTCAAGTAATAAAGTGTAAGAGTTGAGTGTTGAACCCACGAGGATTGTTTAATT
>JAOXJP010176824.1:0-12547 GCA_025762735.1 Platanus orientalis
CCTTCTTTATGTAAGAGGGGGGTATTTATAGACTTAGGGTTAGAATCTTACCAAAATCCTTGATTGGGTGTTGATTGGATGCTCTTACAATTTTTAGTCTAAAAGAGTGATTGCACATTCCTTGTTTGGAGAGAAGTGTGATTTATAGAATTATTTATATTCCATGAGTGGCATAACCTTCCTTCTTTACCCTAGAGAATCTAGATTTGATTTTAGTCAAAATCTTTCTCATGTGGATCCCATACAAGCGGCTTAGGCCTGATAATGGGTCGAAACATGTGGACTTGGTGGTCTTATGGGTTATTATTTAAAACCCAGACCAGGCCCAATGATTTGTCCATGTTTTTTTGGCTTTATGAGTGTGAAGGCCATTTATGGAGTTTTGGCCTTCTGTATACATTTGTGAGGGTTCAGGCCCTTACTTGCAATTTGTGCAAAATTCAGGTATCTACACATCCATCATTATGAAATTTGGCATAGGTAATCTAGGTAGGACGTAGATACTCTAACCATGGGACACATGGTGTGTTATGGTTGGGTGCCACATTACCATCCACAGGTCCTATGAGGTGGTAATGGGTTGGATTCGCACTAAACCGGTTTACTTAGACCAAACGCACTAATGTCACGATCCAAATTACGTCCTTATGGGCAACATGAATCACAACTATCATAACTCGGATTACCCCCTTATGGGCAAACCGAATCATAACCTTATACTAACCAATAAATCTGATATCGTTAATTTTACATCAATTTTTTTTCTCATTCGCGTACACACATACGAAGCAGAATTTAAACCTAAAACATTTATTTCTTTTAATATCCATTGACAAATCTAATTTTAATTTTCATTTACCCACTGGTTGACATGCTAAACCAATACATAGTTTGGCATTTCTCCATTAAATAATTTCCGTAAAATTGAATCTCTCGATAAATAAAACTATCAATTAAAAGTCATTACATACCATGAAATAATAGATAATGACAATAATTAATCTAATTCAAAATACTAAAAATAAATTTGTCTGTAAATGAATAACTAAATTGAGAGAAAATTAAAAGTCCGGTTTTAATCCTAGAGGGTGCATAGGATATATTAAAATTATTTTTATTAACACCCCACTCTAATTTCCAATTAAAGATGTTATATTATTGCTTGAAAATTATTACACTTAATTGTTAGATTAATCTTTTAGTGATTACAAGTGCAATGATATGACAATGTTCAATTTGATCTTCCAATTAATTGTGATAACTAGCAAATTGCAAATATGAAGGATTACCTAGTAATTTCTAAATATGATATTTCATGTAAAGAGAAGAGACAATTTCATACCATAAGCATTTAACACACATCACAATATTTATAATGGTTCGGCACAATAGCCTACGTCCACCATCAAAATCTCACCTCCAAGGTACACAATTTTATTAAGATTGTCACAATACAATTAAGGTTAAAATTAAATAAAACTTAGTTTACTTGCAATACTAGTGATTTCCCTAATCACTTCTAAGCTTCACATTTGGTGTCTCCAATGAGTGAGGTCTATACTTTCAGTGAGTGTGGTCTATAATTCAGGTGTCTCCGGCGGAAGTGTTATGATCTTAAAAAATAAAGCCAATACAAATTATCTTTTTGCAGGTTGGTATATTGTTTGCTTTCCTTTGAAGTGGGTTGTTCCTTGTAGAGCTTGTGTATCTTAATTTTCCACCAAGCTTACAAGAGTTGTCTCCTTGCTTCTTGGAGCTTCAATCTAAGGTTTACTCACAAGTAAACCCTTGTTCACTTCCCTCTTTAATGTTCTTCAAGATATGAAAAAGGGGGAATAATTTTAATGGCTCTAGCATTTTTATTCATCAATAAGGGCCAAAGTTGTAATGCTCTACATTGCACTTAAAGGGAAAATCTATAATTTTACTCTTGTAAGAGTAAAATTTTCATCTCACATATTCTAGACAGACCTTAGGTTGGTTTATGAACCCTTTGGATCAAGTTAGAATTGTAGAACACAAGTCCGACCTTGAACTCGTCAAGTCTGAAAGTTGTCTTAAGAGCGTATTTAGGGTAAATTTGTAGGAAAATTTGTATAAAGCCCAAGTTTATTATGGTACAAATCATATATATTTGAAAATATATTGGATCCTACTTTCCAACAAAATAAACAGTTTGTGAATAAGAGTTTCCTAAAGAAAGTTATGCCAATTTTCCCACAAGATGTCTATGCTAACAGGCCCACAGATTGAAGATAACTTCTCAGGACCACCGACACTAATCCTAAGAAAATTAGAGTCTAAGACATATATCCCAGGAAATATCTTGAAGTATAGTTTCCAACTTAACAAACGCCGATTGAATTGGAGTCTTTTAGAGAGAGTTATGTGTGTTTTAGTCTGGAGAGGTCTAATCTGGAAAAGTTTGTCAGATTGATCCAACTAGATTAATCTGATCCTGTCGGATGGATCCAAACTTAGTGGATAGATCTGATACTTGGCAGAACAATCCAGTTTCACTGTTCTCTATGGAAAAGTGTCTCGAAACATGTCAGATTGATACGATTTCCACCCTGATCAATCTGATTTTGCAAGAAACAAATTTTAGGGTCTAAAACCTTTCAATTTTGATCAAATTAGGGTTGTATTTCAACCCAAAACCCTACAAATAAGATAAATAAACCCTAATGACTTCATTTACACCAAAAAGAAAAAAGAAAATGAGAGAGAAGAAAACTTTGGGAAGAAAGGGAAGCAAAATCCTAAATTGGGCATGGTAAGGTTGAGGACTTCCTCTATGTAAGATTTTCTTAATTTTTAATATTTCCTCCTAGTATTGCTTGAAATTTCATAAGGTCTAGTAGTTTATAGCTTGTATGTTATATGGAAAGAAAAAAACCACAAAGGAAAAGAGGTCTTGCTGAGAATTTCTTTGGGATAAAGAATTAGAAGTTTTTGAGTTAGTAGTTATACAAAACTTACTTCATTTTTGTTTGTTTTAAGTTCTTAGAAGTCTTGTAATGGTAAAATCTTGATTCTATGAATATTTTTTCATATATTTGTGAAACCTTTTGCTAAAACCTTAGAAATCCTAATTCTTGTATTGTTTTGTAATGAGATCTTGTCAAATTATGCTAGGATATTAGAAATCCCTAATTTAATTTGTAAAGAAAGTGGTTTACATTATATGTATATATATTTTCTTAAGATATTGGATTCCATGAGTTTTGAAAGCATGTAAGTTGAGAATCTATGAATCTATAGTCCCCGTGATAGTCATTAATACATGAAAAACTTGGTTTTTCATGAAGAACATGAATATTTGAATTGGAGTTGAGCATCTCTTAGCATATTATTATAAGAATATTTTTTTTTGATTACATATATAGAGATTGATTATGACATATGTGGACTCCTACAAGAATGATAATACTTAACGGTAGCATATAAATTGCTTATAGATTGTTATAGAATGATTCAAATGAGTAATGAGTTGGGATTGTGGATGATTAGAAAGCATGTGTACTATAATTATTATTATTGAAACTCTCATTTAGGTTAGGTGTATTTATTATATAATTTTTGGAAACATAATAATATGAAGAATCACATGATGTCTAATTGAATCGGTTAGAAAATGGTTCATTGGTGTTGTACATGATTCTAATCATATTAGCAAATGTATATTATAAAGTTGGATGCTTTTTCGATGATAATAGTGAATGCCTATAGTGATAGATTTATTCCTTATTACTAAGTTAATGAATGTAACATATGAATAATATATATTCTTATATCATGATCAAAGGATGCTCCATATAGGGAAAAGAAAGAGTAAGTTGGTCATAAACTAATGGGAAATGAAATGGGTAAAAATACTCAAGAAAACATAAAATAAGATAAATAAGAATATCAAGATGTAAAGGTTCCATTATTGAGAATAAGTAAATAATGATATAAGATAAGTAAGGAAAGTAAAGACAAGTGTTCTGATTATGATGGCCCTCCCATTGGGGTATAAACAATGGTATGATGGCCCTCCCATTTGGGGTATAAACAATGGTATAATGACCCTCCCATTTAGGGTATAAACAATTGTATGGTGACCCTCCCATTTGGGACATAAACAATGGTATTGCAATCCTCCCATTTGGGGTATAAACAATGGTATGACAGCCCTTCCCATTGGGGGATAATGCAATGTATGATGGACCCTCCGTAGGATATGATGTAATGACAACCGTTCAATTGAGAATAGATCTCATTGGTAAAGTATGATAACCTTTGTCATTGTGGAATTATACAATGTACCAAGGTATGAAGTAAGGTGAAAAGTCCCACTATTGGGAAACATAAAGTATGTAAAAAGATAAGAAAAGTTATAAGAAAATAAACTATATCAAGATAAGGAATGGAAACATAAAGGCTTCAAAAGTCATGAAAGGTTCATAAACTATGTAAGAATAAGTAAAATGATGACCCTTATAGTTAGAGATAATATAATATGTCAAAACATATGAAAGTGAAATAAAAGGGTAAGCAAGTGAATCCAAGTGTAAAGTAAGTGAAAGAAAAGTATAAGTAAATGTCAGATAGTGAAGTGTAAGTGTAAGAAAGTGTATGAAAATGACACCAAGTATTTAAGTAAGTATGAGTAAGTATAAGTGATCTTAAAGGCTCCACTATTAAGAATGAAACTATGTTAAGGAAAATGAGAAAACTTATAAGATACATAAAATGAGTGAAAAACCTGATAAGAAAAATATAAAAAGTTTATAAGAAAAGATAAGAAAAGTTAATAAGAAGGAAAAAATGCTAAGGAGAGAGAAAATCATATAGACTTCAAAAGAAAAATAAAGTTATAAATTATGTAAAAAATGATAAGTATTAAGGCAAGGTAGTGGAAATGTGTAACACCTCGTATTATGATTTAAGGGTAAAATGGTAATTTTATCCTATAAGGGTAAAATTATCCTTTAACATATTTAAACAGATTATAGAGTAGTTTGGTAACCCATTAGACCAAGCTAAAAATGTAAGACCCAACTTGGGCCTTAAACCTATCAAGTTTGGAAGTTATCCTAAATTCGTATTTAGGGTACCTTTACGGGCCCAGTGACAAACCTCGAGATAATTGGGAGTCATGCCATGCCTTAATGGAAATATCTATTAGTCTACTTTCTATAAAAGCAAACAGTATACAATTAGGGGTTTCCTAGAAGTTATGCCCATTTTACCACGGCGTGTCTGTGCTAATAGGATTATGTATTTGGGGTAACTTCCCCGGCACACCAACACCAATCCCAAGTGAACTAAGGTATGATACATACCTTTTTAGAAATTTCTTTGAGTCTAGTTTTCAACTCAACAAATGGAGATTAATTCCGAGTTCTATAGGGAAAGTTATAAGTGTTTTAGTGCAAGGGGCAAAAGTGGGAAAGACCATGCTAGCAGAGTTGGTTTGTAGGTCTTGCATATTCAGGATTGGGGATTGAAAGTTGTTTACGGATTTGATTCTACTTAATATGAATGACTTTAATGTGATTTTGGGAATGGATTGGTTGGCAGCACACCATGCCACTATCCATTGTTACTTGAAGAAGGTAGTCTTCTATCTACCTGGTCAACCTGAATTCTTTTTCCAAGGAGTAAAGCACGATTCATTTTCAAGTATGGTCTCTGCGATTCAGGCAGACAAACTTCTTCAGAGAGGTTTCCAAGGCTATTTAGCTTATGTAGTGAATAGCTAAGCCAAAGGGACGAAGATTGATGACATCCTAGTCGTTAGGGACTTTGTTGACGTATTTCCAAAAGATCCCCCTGGTTTGCCTCCAGACCGAGAGATTGAGTTTGCCATTGATCTAGTCCCTAGTACCACACTTGTTTTTATAGCACCATATCGTATGGCACCGACTGAACTTAAGGAATTGAAGATGCATCTTCAAGAGTTGCTTGACAAGGGATTTATTCTCCTAAGTGTGTCACCTTAGGGTGCACCAGTACTCTTCGTGAAGAAGAAAGATGGTTCAATGAGGTTGTGCATCGAATATCGACAGTTCAACTAGTTGACTATGAAGAACAAGTAACCATTGCCGAGGATTGATGACTTGTTTGATCAGTTGCAAGGCACCAAAGTCTTTTCAAAGATCAACCTAAGATCGGGTTACCACCAACTCCGAATCAAGAAGGAAGACATACCAAAGATGGCTTTCTACACTAGATATAGACACTATGAGTTTTTGGTTATGTATTTTAGCTTGACAAATGCCCCTGCTGCTTTTATGGACTTGATGAACCGTGTGTTCAAACCTCATTTGGACACCTTTGTGATTGTGTTCATAGATGACATTCTTGTTTACTCTAAGAGTCTAGAAGAGCATGAGGAGTATTTGAGGATTACACTACAGATCTTGAGAGAAAGGAAGCTTTATGCGAAGTTCGAATTCTGGTTAGACCAAGTTATATTTATTGGCCATGTGATCTCTAAAGATGAGATTTTTATTAATCCTAAGAAGATCGAGGTTGTGGTGAATTGGTCGAGACCTATAAATGTGCACAAGATTCGTAGTTTCTTGGGTTTAGCTGGACTTCTATGATCATTGTTGATCTCAGAATCAAAGTGGGAACATATTTCCATGGACTTCATCGTGGGTTTACCTAAGACAAGTAAAGGATGGGATGCTATCTGGGTGATCGTAGACAGATTAACAAAGTCTACCAATTTCCTACCAATCCAAGTTACCTAATCTTTGGACAGGTTGGCACAGCTTTATGTTGATGAGATTGTGTTCCTACACAATGTTCCAGTTAGCATTGTATCCAACAGAGACCTAAGGTTTGCTTCTAGATTTTGGAGAGGGTAACAAAATGCCTTGGGAACCAAGCTATGTTTTAGCACGACTTTCCATCCTCAGACTGACAGACAATTTGAGAAAACTATTTAGACTTTATAAGACATGATGAGGGCTTGTGTCGTTGATCTGAAAGGTAGTTAGGATGCACACCTACCATTGATTAAGTTTGCCTATAACAACAACTACCAAGCTAGCATCCAAATGGCTCCTTATGAGGCCTTGTATGGTAGGCGGTGTTGATCCCCAATATGTTGGGATGAGGTTGATGAGAGGAGGATTCCCAGACCTGAGCTTGTCTAAGTAACTACTGAAAGATTCTGCTTATTCGTGAAAGGTTATTGATGACACAAAGCAAATAGAAAAGCTATGCAGACAAGAGAAGACATGACCTTAAGTTTAAGGAAGGTGACCATGTGTTTCTCAAAGTGTCACCCACCAAAGGTGTGATGAGATTCGGGAAGAAAAGCAAGCTTGACCAGAGATTCATTGAACCTTTTGAGATCTTGAGGCGAGTTGGTGACCTCGCATATGACTTAGCTCTACCCCTAGATTTATCACATGTGCACCACATTTTTCATGTATCCATGTTGTGAAAGTACTTGCATGATCCTTCTCACGTCCTTGAGTACAAGCCGCTTCAAGTTCGTGAGGACCTTTCATATGAAGAGCAACCCGTGATGCTTCTTGACCGCAAGGAACAAGTGCTATGGAATAAGGTTGTCCCATATGTGAAAATCTTATGGCACAATCATTCCGAAGAGGAGACCACATGGGAAGGAGAGAATGATATGAGAACCAAGTACCCACATTTGTTTCATTACCAAAGTACGCATCTTAAATTTAGGGACTGAATTTTTATAAGGGGGGAGGATGTAACACCCCGTATTATGATTTAAGGGTAAAATGATAATTTTATCCTATAGGGGTAAAATTTTTCTTTAACATGTTTAAACATATCATATAGTAGTCTGGCAACCCATTAGACCAAGCTAAAAATGTAAGACCCAAGTTGGGCCTTAAACCTATCAAGTTATGAAGTTATCCTAAATTCGCATTTAGGATACCTTTATGGGCCCACTAACATAAACCTTGAGATAATTTGGGGTCATGTCATACCTTGATAGAAATATCTATGAGTATACTTTCCATAAAAGCAAACAATGTACAATTAGGGGTTTCCTAAAAGAAGTTATGCCTATTTTACCACGAGGTGTATATGTTGATAGGATTGTGTATTTGAGGTAACTTTTTGGACCTACCAACACCAATCCCGAATGAACTAGTGTATGAGTCATATCTTTTAAAAGGTTCTTTGAGTCTAGTTTCCAACCCAACAAACAGAGATCAATTCTGAGTTCTATAGAGAAAGTTATAAGCGTTTTAGTACAAGGGGCAAAAGTGGAAAAAATCTGTTTGGATCGATCCAAGACCTCTCAGTTCTCAAAAAAATGCTTAAAAAGTGTTGGATCGATCCCGGATCGATCCAAATGCATAGAATACAATTTTTTTTAGGAAAAAGTAATTTTTCTTCATCTTGGGGAGTGTGGGACCCTCCCAACTCTACCCAAAACCCTAAATATATCTTAAAGAAACCCTAGTGACCTCATTTTACACCAAAAGAGAAAGAGTTAAAGAAGCTTAGAGAAATTGGGAGCTAAGTATGGGAGATCTTCCCTAATTGGGTAAGTTCCTCTTTCAATCTTAAAAAATGTTATAATAAGCATTTTTCTTCCAAGATCTAGCCCAAGTAAGCATGAATTTTTATTTCTTTACCTAGGTTTATGTATTCTAACCGTGAAATGCTTTGGTTTCTTCTATAGGAAGAAGGGGTTGGTAAAGGAAAATGAGTTTTAGAGGAGTTTTCTCTTCATGACAAGGAGGATTATTGTTGGGTGAGTAGATATTCAGTTTATGCTTACTTTTACATTCTTAGGATTATAGATTTGTGCAAAATGACCTTGGATTTGGTGGTTCTACATCTATTCTTTATGAGTTTGACTATTTTTTTCATGAAGAACCTTGATTTCATAGATTGTGTGAGTTGGATATGCTGTTTATGCATACTTTCCTTTCTTAGGATCTTAGATATGATGATTGTGAGATATATTTTGGAGGATTCATCTCTATTTCCTTTTGAGAATGTTGTTTCCTTAGAGATGGATCATGTTTCATTGAGATGAGTATGTTGGTTAGTATTTTTTTATTGATTTCCATGATGTTTTTGGGTTATGGAGTAGTGTTATTGTGAATCGAGCTTTGTGGGATGGATTGAATGACCTATATTCTATGTGATGAAGTTTGAGAGTTTGATTTACTATTGATGTAAGGTGTAGAAGATTTCTTATAGTGAATATTGGGTTTCCCCTTTGATTTCCTTTGGATCCCTTATTTCTTGTATTCTATATGATTGATAAAATGCATCTTACAACTTTTACATATTAGTCAAATGTTCTTTGGATGTCCTTCAATTCCTTGCATGAGCCTATTGTTTCCTATATTAGATTCTCTCAAATATATGTTGCCTTATGAAAATTGGTGATGCTCTATTGACTCTCTATGTTAGTCTATTACTCTTTTTGGTGTGTTTCATTCGATTCATGTTACACCATGATGAATTGTGCTAATTCCATTAATCCTCATGTGGCCACTTTATTATTTACATCATGTGATATCTCTTAGTGGCATGTGAATGTTATCATTGACATGATTTACTCTCGGATTTTCATGTGACTCTTTACAGGGGATTTCTTTGTGACTTTTTAAAAAGGATTTGAGATACTTGGTTTTTAGACTACATAAACTTTGTCATAAAATGATTTTTGCATCCATGAGCACCCTATATGTTCTTAGATTTTGGTCAAACATCTTTGCTTACTTGTATGCATTTGGTACATTTCACGAGATTTTCTACAACGCCCTTTGGGCTTTTCATGAGATGGAACACATAGATGTTTTAAATGACATGATTATATAGTATCTACCTTATTTTACAAAAAACATGGTTTTGGAACATGGTTTTGGATGTGAGGATTTGATATGATACCCCTATACGGGAATATGCCCTATTAGGTCCGGAGACCCCTAAGTAGGTTAGTCCTTGCGACCTTTATGTATGTGTATGGTCTTTATGACCCCGGAGACCCTTATATGGGTTGGCTAGACGTAGCCCCGTAGACCCCTATATGGGTTGTTCCTTATGGGCCTGGAGACCTTTATGTGGGTTTCCCTTCATGGGCCCGTAGACCCCTTTATGGGTTAGCCTTATGGCTTCAGGTACCCAATCACTGGATCACATTAATAGATGAAGATGGTTGTCATGCCCATTGGTCTTAACCCCAAAGACCCCTTTGTGGGTTAGCTTTCATGGCTTCAAGTACCCAATCAGTAGGTCACATTAATAAGTGAAGATGACCCTAGTGGCCCAACATATGTGATACGATGTGCTATGATGGAAACCCTTATATGGGTTATGTGATGTGTTGTGTCAAAGTCCTTACATGACTATATGATATACTATGTCAGAGACCCTTATGTGGCTCATTTGATTTATTCCCACTAGAGATCTCTTATGGTCTACTCATGATATATTTTATCGAAGACCTTTCATGGTTCATTTACACTTAGCTGTGATATGTGATGTGACACCATTGTGATTTGCATATGACACATACACTAGTGTGCATGTTCACATAGTACTTAGCATGTGATATATAGCATGACTCCACCTGACCTATTTTAGATATTCTTGTGATTATCTTATGACCTGTGTATAATCAGATCGTAATAAGGATGCATGTTTAGTAGACTTGATGTACTCTCATTCTTACTTTGATTCCTTAGTTTATCTTGATTCCTTCTGTTTGCTATTGTGATTATCTTTGACTTCATTTAGTATTGTATAAATTGCATACTTTCTTGCTAAGCCCGTCAAGCTTACCCTAATTGGCACTACCCGCAGATGTGTAAGCACACAGGTTGGATTGCACCTTGGGAAGAGGAAGAAATGAGGAAGAGGCTTTCAAGCCTAAGGATGATACATTTCACTTCAGTTTTAGTTTACTTTATTAGTAATGTAGTATTGTGTTTATTTGAGATGGGCCCCTTCGTGGGCAAGGATTTTATATACTTTATGGACAGGTGTAGGCCCCTTTTATTTTGGATGATTATGAGATACTTTTAGATGATCATGATGGTATTATTAATTCTGCTGCACTTATTTAGATTATGTCATTAATATTATATTCCGCTGCGATGTGTTTATCTTATGTGGATTTAAATCAATGTTAAAGGATGAGAAAACAAATATATATAGAAAAATGATATGTAATTAAATAAGAGAGTTAGTGACCCATTCTGAGCTCATTGGTCTCTCTGCTATGAGAAATGGGTTCGGGGTGGATCATTCCTATGTCATAGATCCGAACTTGGCCTATTTCATGGCCTCGAATTTGGGTCATAGAAATTTGGTATTAGAGCCTAAGTTTGTTGATTCTGTAGATAAAATATGTGTTATTTGGGAGTTAAGGATTGAGTTTTGGGATAAGTTAGCGGAATAATTTGAGGATTGATTGATTATTCATGTGTGATGGTTAAGATATGAGGATTAGCAGATATTAGTACTTAGACTATCATTTGTCTTGTGTCTAGGAAAGAGATGTCACCACGAAGGTGCACTCGAATTAGCTTCTACTACTTTGTAGCCAGATGGTGATGTCCTAGCTAGAATGTTAGATTTTGTTTTGACCGTCTCTACACCATCAGGGAAGGTCATGCTAGCAATGTCAGTTTGTAGGTCTTGCGTATTCAGGATTGGGAATAGAGAGTTATCCACTGATTTGATTTTGCTTGATATGAAAGACTTTAACGTGATTTTGGGAATGGAGTAGTTGGCAGCACACCATGCCACTATCCATTGTTACTCGAAGGAGGTAGTGTTTCATTTACCTAGTCAGCCTGAATTCTCTTTCCAAGGAGTGAAACACGACTCGCTTTAGAGTGTGATCTTTGCCATTCAAGTAGACAAACTTCTTCAGAGAGGTTGCCAAGACTATTTGGCTTACGTAGTTGATAGCCAAACCGAAGGCGCAAATATTGATGACATTCCAGTCGTTAGGGATTTTCTGGATGTATTTCTAGAAGATCTTCTCGGCTTACCTCCAGACCGAGAGATTGAGTTTGCCATTGATTTATTCTCAGGTACCACACCTATGTATATAGCCTCATACCGTATGACACCAGTTGAATTGAAGATACAACTTCAAGAGTTACTTAACAAAGGCTTCATTTGCCCAAGTGTGTCACCTTGGGGTGCACTAATGTGAGAAATCGCATGTATACGAATCGCTAAAGTAACAAAGTGTAAGAGTTGAGTGTTGGACCCACGAGGATTGTTTAATTTACTAACTACCGATATTGTATTAATCTCAATTATATTTGACAAACCTGAAATTTAAAGAGTTGTTGAAACTAAATTAAAATGAAACAAACAAGAAGAAAGATGTAGGAGAAATGCAATTAATTAAGGTACTAGGGCATCCGATTTCACCGTAACTAAAAATTAATTCCTCTAATTATGCTATTCAAAATTGTTCATCCTTGTTGACAGTTGAAAAACCTTAACTTATCCAATAATCTCTCTCGAGTAGAATTGAACTTACCTACACATATTAACCCACTATATCTCTATGTGAATT